>ML682099.1:2940610-3012885 GCA_007922195.1 Podocnemis expansa
GTGTGTGTGTGTTGTCTTTCTGTCTGTCCCTGCATGCTGCCAGGATGCGTGTGTGTTGTCTGTCACTGCATTCTGCTAGGGGTGTGTGTGTGTCAGAGAGAGAGTGAGTGTGTTGTCTGTCTGTCCCTACAAGCTGCCAGAAAGTGTGTGTGTGTTGTCTGTCACTGCATTCTGCTAGCGGGGTGTGTGTGTGTGTGTGTGTGTGTGAGAGAGAGAGAGAGAGAGAGAGTGAGTGAGTGTGTTGTCTGTTTGTCCCTGCATGCTGCCAGGGTGCGTGTAGGCAACCCACCGGGCTGCGTGTGTAGGCAGCTCACGGGTGGCTCTGTGTGCGTGTACGTAGGTGCTGAAACTAGCGATGCAAGTGTGGGGGGGGTCCTCATGCACCCCCTGCCTTGAACTGGTTTCCATCATAACCAGGGTTTATAGTTTGTTTCAATGGTTTTCAGCCCCCCTTCCCCCGGTGTGTGTATCGACCCTGCAAATGAAGCCTCTTAGTGTTTTGTGTGGTTTGTGTTCTTCCAAAGCGTGGGGCTGTCCCTGGCCCGCAATGGGCCAAGGAAGATGCTGGCGACTGCCAGCTAACTGGAGTGGGGGTGGGGTTGCCGGAGCAGCCACTTGCATCCTGTGTCCAAGAAGTCTTGTTTGGAAAACAGTGGGCGCAGCCAAAGCTCACACAGCTGGGAGGCTGTCACAGAGCCTGCTCTGAGTGGAGATCTTTGTGGGGGGACTGAGCTCTGAAATCTGCAGACAACGGCTTGCCCCCTGCTGGAGGTGTCAAGCTGGCGTCTGGCCTTCCTCTTGGTTAGGGAGGTTGCCGGAGTGCTGGCTGGGTCTGCAGGGGTTCAGGGAGCACCCTCTTCTTTACGGGTGAGGAAGAGGACATACTGTTTTCTCCTTGGCGACTCAAAGTGCGGGGATCCGTGATCCCTAGAGTCCCACTGGAGTTTTTGAACCCCCCAGTTGGGCGAAAGGGCACAGAGCTTTGCATCACACGGAGTTAACTGCCAATACCATAGGTAGGACACGGCTGGTTTACAGGGTACAGATTTGCCCCCCCCGCCGCTATCCCTAAATCCCTTCCCCACAAGACAGAGTGACAGAAATACAAGAAACTACCCTGAGTTGTGGTGACTGAACTTTTCCCCACCACCATGACCCCCACCCGTCACAAGTACTGTTGAGCAGCGGGCACAGAGGTCTGACTTGCAGGCTGGAAAGTTTTCTATTTTTTCTTTTTTTTCCCGTAGTGCCGCTGTTCCACACTGTGGCATGGGGGTGAAAATAGCTGCTACATCGATGTGGGGCTGGAGAGGGAGGGGAATTTAATCCCCCTCGTGTTTTGCAAGCGAAAGTTTATTTTAATCCGTTTCCCTGGCTCAGACCTGCGCCCGTTTGGGCAGCTAGTGAGGCATGGCAGGGCTGCTGCTGTGGACAGAGCAATCTGGGTTTCCCCCCCAAAAGCAGGGCTGTGAAACCCTGAGGCTTACAGGGTGGCTGTTCCTGGAATTGAGGGAGCTCAGCGAAATCCATTTGAAGTCTGAGTGCAGCTTTGGAAACCTTGGAAGGCGAAACGCTGCCTGGGCTGAAGTTCGTTTAGTGCCCTGTTCTCATTGGTCTCGATTAATGTATGTTTGTGTGAGAGGGTGGTTATTTTGGGGGCTTCTGAAATCAAACCGGGAGCTGATCGTTTCCCTCCCCCTAAATTCCAGGATTATGGATTTGCTCCCAGATTACAACCCTATGGCACAATAAAACTCCTCTTGCGGCAGGCTCAGATTTAATTTCAGATCATCTGGGTGGTGCGTGTGGAAATATATCCTGGAAAAACACACACATTCTCTTCTGTTCTTTTAACCCTTTCCTGCCGGCTGCTGTGTTAATGTTGGCAAGCCTGTTGTGTTGGTGATGATGCCTAAAGGAGAGCACTCTTCATGTGAAGGGCCGTGGTTGTTTTGTCAGAGTCGATGGCTGGAACAGCCCCTCTCTGGTTTCGTTAATAACTTGGTGGAGGCAGGATACAGCGTCTTTTTCGGAAACTGTTCTCTGAGGATAATGCCGTGGCTGGCACCCATGGAGGTGGCCCTAGCACAACAGGGCAGGAGATTTTTAGGACTGTATTTGTACAGCGCTGTGCCCTTCCAGCCTCAGTTACTCTGGTTTAAGAGGAATTGCAGCTAACCTGGAAGGAAAGTTAAAGTTCCCATTGTGGGGCTGTTTCCGATGGGTAGTCAAACTGAATTAGCCTCCTGATTGCTGGGTGTCACACCCAGAGCTCCTCTCCAATCCCATGCATCATGCTACGCCCCAGGTTTGGCCCGTGAAGTGCAAACAAAAGCACCATTTAGATTTCACTGTGATCCATGAGGTTGTAATTATTATTTACTGTCTGGATTGGGGTAGCATGTAAGAGCCTGCAGACACGGATCAGGACCCCATTGCGCCAGTGCTGTATTGCTACTAGGTTTATGATGATGCCAGGTAGGGAGGGGCCCTAGACACAGACCAGGATCCCATTGTGCATGGGGCTGTATTGTTTTTATAGCTATTAGGTGTGTTATGGTGTCATCTGGGAGCTCCAGACACAGATCAGAAGTCCTAGGGGCTGCACAGTCATTTGCTCAGTGGCTGGAAAGGTGTTAAAAAAAAAAGTTCACAAATTCTAAGTTTCATTGGTTTTAGACCCACCATTTAGCAGCTCCTTAAAAAGTTTCAGTCTTCCAAACACAAAAGTGATTCAGAGGTGACCAGCTGCAAACCTTGAATGACAATAGGTTGAAAGGAACTGTCTGAGAGCAAGACTGGTGGCCCAAAATGATTTGTCCAAACCCAAGCAATTTGCTGATGATGAACAACCCAGGACAGGTCGAGAGGCCAAAGAGGGAAGAGATTCATGGCTAGAGCTGTGCTGGGGGTGGGGGTATGTGTGTGTTGGTTGGGGTGGGTAATTGCTTCCATGAAGGTTCAAGGTGTTGAAAAGGGGGTTTTGTTCTAAGTTGGGGTAAAACCCAAATTCCTCAAATTTTTTCATGAAGGAAGATTCTAAAAACCAAATTCCTTTGGCAGTGGAAATGTTCAGTTTCAAATTCTACCAATTTTTGATTCTGAACGGTAGACCTAGAATGCAACAATTTAAAAAAATTGGCAACAAAATGTCATCCCATCACGAAAAAATTCAAACTTTTGGCTTGAAAATGTATAAACGGGAAGGTCTAGTATGGTTAGAATTGTGTCCCTGTACGCAACCAGTTTGGGATTGATGTGAAATTGGCTCCATTTCATGAAGCATTTCAATTTTGATGGAACCGTGTCATCTGATTGAATACAGTCCCATTTAAAATTCCCTGGCTAGCTCTATTCATAACCATGCTGAGAGGCAGCGTAGCCTCGCGGGTAGGGTGCTGGTCAGGGCTTTAGGACACCAGAGTTCTAGTTCTGGCATTCCACCAGCCTTGTTGAATAATGTCAGCTGACTCACTTGTGGTGCCTCAGTTTCTCCTCCTACCCTTTATCTCTTCGGACTGTGAGATCTTTGAGGGCAGAGGCTGTCTGAGCAGCATCTGACACAACAGGGCCTTGATTTCAGATTGGGTCTTCAAGCACTGCTCGCATACATGCAATAACCAATATTATTCCTAATGGCAAGTTAGAGCAACTCTAGTTGGTCATTTTGCATCACGTCATAGAAGTAGGTTATGCTGTAGCTGTGAACCCTATTATGCGGATCCCAAATCCTATTAGCCTGGGAAGTATGAAATCTATTCTGATGGACACTGGAGAGACAAGAATAATCCCTTGTTGTGAATGGGTACTGAGATTTCCCTCTGTTGGATGGAATGGGAATGGTCCCACTGTGTCTCATGGGCCCAGTATTGCTCAGTGCAGAACTGCTATGGAGGGTCTGTGGGAGCTTAGCCTGTGTGTAAGGACTCTCTAGATCAGGGGTCTTAAACTTGCAGCCCATGTGGCCCTTAAAGTTATTTCCTGCAGCCTGCAATGATACTATCATTATTGATATTTGCAATATCGTTGTATGAAAAGGTTTCAGTGGTGTGGCCCTCGGGCTAACGTACTAGTTCTCATGTGGTGATTTGAGTTTGAGACTCCTGTTCTAGACCTTGATCTGCTGGGAGCCTGAGTAAAAACAAAGTGGGGTTGGGAGACCTCACCCCTTTTGTGGAAAAGCTCTGAGGCTGCATTAATTTTGAGTGGTGTTATGCCTGATGGTGGGGCATCAGGGCTGAGAAATGCTAGCGTCTTTTGGAAGCTTGTGTGTATGTATGTAACCCACCCCATCCGAGTGGGAAAGGGGAGGGGAGATCTGCTTTCTTTGGCCCACAGATTCCACCCTCCGCTTCAGATGCAAATTGATCCCTGCACAGACCTACCAGTGGATCTTCAAGTCCTCCTGTCCCATGGCACAAAGCTGCTCCCCTTTCCTGCCACTGTTGCCAAAGGGCTGGGAGGCGCAGCATGGAGGGGCGTTGGATTCTGGCTCTTGCATTGTCTCTCTCTCTCCCTCCCTCTCTTTTTCATTGGAAATTCAGGACGTGCAGGCTGCTCCTCCTCTTCCCCCCACTTCCCTTTAATTATTATTAACAATAAAAGCTGGGAAGAGAGGCTCCGGAGCAGAAGGTGAGGCTCTGAGAGACCGAGGCACCAGAACCTCCTGCGGCTCAGGGTTTGGGTAGGGTCGGAGAATCTTCTCCTCCATCCCCAATATGACAGCTCCTCTCTGCCTCCAACCCTGTTAGGGATTACACCTTGTTGGGGGATTGGCTGAGAGACCCCCCAGAGACTCACTCTGTCTTGCCAGCCCTGTCTCCCTGCCGGGGGGCCGTTCAGTTGCTTGATTGGCAATTAGAGCTGCGGAAATCAGCTGTCATTTGTGAGCAGTGTGACTAGAGCAAGCTGGTTTAACAGCCCTGCCCCTGTCTCTGAAGTTGGGGTGACTGCTGGATTGGCAGTCCTATACACTGCTGGATTTAGAGACACCCCAGGCCCTTCAGTCAGGACGACCAAGGAAGCGTCTCTCTCACCACCTTTAGTCTGCCCTGAAGAAACCCCATTTCTAGAGGGGAGTCAGGCTGTGGGACCCTGGGCCTTTCATCAAAAGGGCTGGTGAGCACCAGGCAGGGTGGCATAGGTTCCCATCCATCTGACCCCACTGCTTATTGGAACGTGCACTGAGACCCAGCAAACTCATTTCATGCAGGTAGGTGCAGATCAGCTGCTGGGGTTGCATCTCCTGCACTCGGGCCAGCCAGTTGTCCCTGGCACCTTGGGCAGAGGATCTCTCTTGTGCTTGGGGCCCCCACACCAGCAGAACAGGGGGACACAGCTGTGTGCGCATGCTTGAAGGGGTAGATGTGTGTAGTGGCTACTGCTTTCTCCAGTGCTCTTGCTCTGCAATTGCATTTTTACCTGGGTCATAAACAGCATCACACAGACTCTCCCATTTCAGCAGTGTGGGGCATTGGTGTCATCATCTTAACCTGTGTCCCAAAGCGCTTGTACATCTGATCAGTCCCTGGCTTAATGGGGAGATGTCTTTGACATAAACTTGGAGTCCTTCCTGCGCCAACAAAAGGAAATAAGTTTTCCTGTGTGAATTCCTGACACAAACCCTTTGTGTTTGCTAGTAGAGATGGAGTTTTTCTCTTCACTTTCTGTTCCGATTGGGCAGGTGAGGAACCAGCAGGGCAGATCTGGGGGGCGTAAAGGGAGGTGATGCAGTGTGTTCGCTGAGGCACTGGACTCCTGGGTTCTGTCTGTCCCTGGCCTTAAACCTTCCTTGTGACCTCAAGAAAGTGATTTTCCTTTGCTTTGCCTCAGTTTCCCCACCTGTGAAAGGAAGGTAATGAGATTTACCTGCCTTTGTAAGCATTTTGAGGTGGAAGGATAAAAATAGCCCCCTGAGAGCTTACAACAGGTGATTTGACCTCATCTCCCTCTGCATGCTGTGCCCCAGTGTTTGAATCTTTACAACTGTTTTGATTTGCTGTTACAGTGTGATCTGTTCCCATGACTAACACTTCCCCGCATTTATTTCCTCCCATTCTGTAAGTTCCTCCATCTTCAAAGTATCTGAGAAATGGGATTTTCTCCCTTGAAAGCTCATGCAAAAAATAAATGTGTTAAGTCTTCAAGTGCCACAGGAGTCCTTGTTCGTTTAGGTTTTTTTGAACTAGACTAACATGGCTACCTCTTTGGATCTTGGTGTTTTAAGTGTTTACCAGTGACTGTTCCACTCCAGAAGTGGTTGCACTTCAGTGACTGGGAAAATGATCCCTGTGTGTGGACCGTGAACGATTTATGAAATGTTTCTCGTCATATAGGTGGGGCCGTATGTTGCCCTGTTGTTTTAGGGCCATCATGAGCCATGGGGCTGCATGTGCTGTTTTATTTTTTGTAGGGTGAGCTTGTTTTGGGGTCCTTCACAGGGGTCCTTCTCTGGGGACAGGCTATTCCAGGGCTGTACCTTGCTTTGATGCAGTTTGTTGTGGTCACTGCCTTTACTTGGCCAGATGGACCCAACTCTGATCCCATCTGGCATATGCTGGTTTGTTATAGGGTTGCTCATGGGTTGTCAGGCTGTGCAAGCTGGTTTGTTATTGTAGGGTCTCTTGAGTGCTGGTTACTAGCATGCTAATAAGAAGTAAGGTGGAAAGCCACAAAGCCAGGTCCTTACTGCCCTGCAGAGAGAGGTAGGAGTATGTGCACCTGTCGTTTCTCCCCTGCTGCCTTTTCTTGCCAGAAGTGATTGCAGTTTCCAGCCTAAGGAGACATCGGGCCAACCCAGTGCCCTGCTGTGTTCGCCAGGTGACAGCTTTGGTCAAAACTCAGCCCTGGTCTTCACTCCCCCAGGGTGTCTGCTGTGGGGTTAAATCCTTCGGCACTTGGACTTTAAGCATGGAAAGAGCCAAGCGGATATTTCCGTCCACAAGAGTTGCACTCTCTTCTTCCTCTGGAAAAGTTGGGGTTAGTTCCTCCTTCTGGGAACCCTGGCACAAGATCTAGCATCTATTTTTATTTCTAATATATATAATGTATTTTCCTTTGGCTCTTAATTATAGCTGGAAACTGATCATGCTGAAATGACTGCTCCTGCTGCCTTTTGTTTACATGTTGGTTTGTTCTTGTAAGGCCGGGTAGCCTACCTGAGATTTTTAGCATAGGGGGACACTGTAATGCTGGGGCTCTCTGGGCTGGTTTGTTTTTGTAAGTTTGTCTCTGACTGCTTGGCAGTACATGCACGTTTTCTTAATTATTGTTATAATTTATTAGTTACATTATGGTTGCATCTAGGAGCCCCAGTCATGAATCAGGACCCCATTGTGCTAGGCACTGTACATTTGTATTGAAATTATACGTATTACAGTAGTGCGTAGGAGCCCCAATCCTGGACGAGGACCCCATCATGTGAGGTGCTGTACATAATTTAGTAGTACATAGAAGCCCAGTCCTGAACCCAGAACCCTATGAATCTGTACAGACACAATGAAGAAATGGTCCTTGCCCCAAAGAGCCTCCAGCTGAGATTTGAACTGGACCTCTACATACCAGTTTGTTGGTAAAGGTTGGTTCTAGGACTTTGGGCTGGGCATCTTGTGTTGTTGTTGCTGGGTCTCTAGTACTTTGCAGCATCTGTTGGCATTGTTATCATAGGACCTCTTGGAAATGCTGGTACACATGAAAACCACTGTCTCCAAGGCCGGGAGTACTGGTTTCTTGTCCTGCATCCAGTTGTTCAATATTGTAGGGTCTTTAGTGAGCTTGTAGCAAAGGCTGTCACTGAGAGGATTGCCGGAAGAAAGGCCCTTGAGGGTTTGTCCTGTTTTACCTTCTCCAGATCCTGAGGTGAGCTACGTTTGTCTACCCATCTCTGAGTTGGGGGATAGAGGAACACAGGACCTGAATGAATGCAGGGGGAAATGGAGCAATGTTTGAGCTCTGGGGCTGTGTCGCCTGGCGTTACGCGCAGTCATTGGAGCTAGGGCAAAGTGCCAAACCCTGTGCATGGTGGGGTACTTGTGTGGTGCCAGTTTGTTGTTGTAGGGTTGCTTGTGGGCTTCGAGGCTATGATGCTGGTTTGTTATCGTGGGTTCACTGGTGAGCCTGGGGACTGCTTTGTTGTGGAAGGGTCACTATGTGCCACAGTGGAGTCCACGGCCACCAACCTTGCAGATGACTTGTGACCCCAGCGGTTGCCTATTTTAAAGGCCTGTGCACTCTGGCACCATCTGTGGGTTGGGATGTTAGGACTAGCACAACCATGGGTTGCAGAAAATAAAGAAGTAGACTTGTCCTGGCACATTTAAGCTCTTAAATGAACAAAAGTTACCTCTCAAGTGCTTCTCGCCGCTTCCGGCTCTGTGCTGCTTGCTGGGTCGCTGTTTTGATCCATTTTTAATATTTACAACCCTTTAAAAACAACAGAAAAATTGAAATAGGTGTATTGATTATTTCCCCCAGCCCCAGTTACCTGCCACGGTGGTGAACTCTCTCCTGACGCCGCCGCTTCGGCTTTAACAAACAGCATATAAATGAAGATCTCTATTCCGGAGCCACTGGCTCCATGAGTTACAATATGCTCCTGCTTCCAGCCTTATCAGGGTGACCTTTTCGGGGAGCTGGCAGAGTGCTGGGTGTAATACAAATGTGCTCTATGATATGGGCCTCCGTAGACCAGTGGGGGGCTCCCGAGGAGGGCAACTTCACCCCATTGATTTCCCTCTCTCCCTGCAGTTTGCACTGGGAGTGAATACAAATAGTTCTCAGTGTAAGGGGGGCGATTAATCCTAATAGCATGTGCATTTATAGGGTAGGAATGGAACCAGGAGTGGCCAGGGTGCTCTGGGGGATCATGAGGGAGCAGAAAGCAGCCATCCAGAGGTGAGGAGTGTAAAGCACATGGGTGTCCAGTAATTCTGGTTGTCCCCCCCTTTCCTGGGAACAATGACATAGAGAGATCAGGAAAGAGTGAAGGTGAGGGAGAGAGATTCATGTGTTTGGTCTTGACTCCTAGTCCCCATGCTCTATCCACTGGACCTGCACACCCCTCCAGATCTTGGGATTGGAACTCAAGAGTCCTGACCCTTTCCCATTACCTGCTCCTCTAACCACTGGGCCCCCCTTTCTTCCTAGAGCCAGGAAGAGAACCAAGGAATCCTGGCTCCCAGCCCGGCCCAAAGTCCACACTAGAACCTGGGATGGGGTAGCTGAGCCCTGGTGCTGCCTTCTACAGTCACTGCCCCACTCAGCTGTGCTTGCTGTGGGGCAGAGACTGTGTTTCATCAGGGAGGGGGCAGCAGTCCCCAGATGGGTACTGAGCCAGCAGGGGAAGGGGGAATCTGTGTGCAGCACGTGGGAGGTAGGGGAATGGCCAGCCCCACATGGGTAGCAAAAGACAGGAATGGAGTGTATGCCATGGGCAGAGTGGTGGAGCAAAGGGTGGAGCTGCAGTGGCTGAGCCAATTTGGCATTCCCGTTATGGGGGTTCCCATCCTCCTTCTGCCTGGTTTCTGTGCCCTCATCTTTCCTTGAACCTCAAGCCTCCAGTCTGGCCCCACAGCATCTCCCACTATCCCCATGGGAGGGGAGGACTCCCCTTCATGCCTCCTCTTCACCGAGGGCTCGGGAGCTGGGCCTGAAAGCTGGAGCATTACAAAACGTGGTTAGCACAGAAGGACGGCAGGGGCTGTGAATCTGGGACTCTCAGTAGCTGCTCATCCAGTGGCTCTGCGGCTACAGACTCTCAATGGGAGATGCTCCCCATTTGGCTTACCATGAACCCCCTGGGGGTCTGGAATTATCCTTGCACCCCTCTATACCACCAAGGGGCACTGGAAAAGCCATTGGCCCCTTCCCACTTCTGCTTTATAACCCCCTTGTGGCTTGCATGGTGGACTATTGCATTAGCGCCCCAGGAGCTGCAGTGTCTCTCACTGTGGTCTCTGTCCAGCAGGAGGTGCTGTGAGCCCAGCTGCCTCTGACCCTTTGCCCCAGCCAGAGGGGCAGTGTGCGGGGAAGGTCTCTGGCTCTGTACCCCACTGGCAGTCTGCCCTCCCAGCTGTGGCGTTGGCCTGGAGACAAAGCATGGTGCCTGGCCTTGGGGGAGCCTGGCCCAAGCCATGGGAAATGTAAATAAGCAAATGTGCATCTAAATATCTGTCCTTGGTGAGCTCTTGGATGTAATGGGGAAGGGCCAGGATTTGGGCTGGGGGGGAGGAAGTGAGAACCCAGCAAGCCTCCCCACGCGTAGTCCCTACTGTGGGGCTGCTTTGCTATTTGATAGGACACACCCCTGCTTAGCCCCCCCGCCCCCCTTGCATCCGAATTGCTTTCGGGCTGAAACTGGGGGATGGGCGGTCGGGACTCCTGAGTTCTGTTCCTGACTCGGGGAGGGGAGTTTACAGGTTGGAGCTAGTGGGGATGCGGTGTGGATTGGGACTCCCCCATGCCCTCTTTCTATGGGTGGAAAAGGCTGTGGTCAGGTGGCTAGAGAAGGGGACCACTATGAATGGCCAAATGTGTGACCCTACAATAACTGTCATGCACAAAGTCCTCCTATAACGGGACCTGGTGCATTTATAAGACCCTGGTGCCCACTTTGCTTCAGAACCAGCTTGCATGGGCAAAACCCTGCAGATAGCAGACTGACACATTCACAGTCCTCCCATAACAACCATTATGAGTGTGACCATACAATAACATATCTCTCGGTGCACAACCCTGCCATAACAACAACCCACTCTGTGCATGGTCCTCCGTAACAGCTGTGTTTGTGTGCAGCCCTACAGTAACAAACCACGGTGTGCACACAACGTACCAGAACAATGGCAGACATGCACGACCCTACAATAACAAACAGTGTGCGCAGCCCTACCATTACAATGGGGTGGACCTGCAAGCACATCAGAGCAAGCCAGCGTGCGTGTCAGAAACAACGGCTTTCAGTTCCCAGCTTCCCTGTGCAAAGCAGGGGGAGGGGGGTGGAGAACGAAGAACTGTAACACACCAAGCCCTGACGCCTGCAATCACGCCAGGGACGGGATGTTTGTGTTAAGAGTCATGGGAAGAGCCAGGCTGACTGCAGGAGAAGGGAGAAATCTTTCCCAATCTTGCGCTTTCCCAAGCGCTGCCGTGTCTCTGTCCCCCAGTCCCCCCACCCCCCTGGGAAATGGCCAGAGGAACGCGCTGCAGGGGGTGGCTTTTGCTGGTGGGAACCAAGCAACGGCAAGAGCATCTGGGCTGCATCCACATCTACCCCAGCAATGCATTGCTGCCACGGAGCATGGGGAGAGGGTGCCAGATGGCCTCAGTGAAATACTGATTTGCACTTTGCAGGCCTGCCACTCAGGGTGAAATTGTTTGGACCAGTGCAAAATGCTGCCCAAGCAGAACAGCTGTGGGTTGCGCTTGCTATCCTTGAGGGGCCAGAGAGCATCCCCAAAAGTCAGGCACTGAAGCTTTAGGGGAATTGGACACCAAGACAATCAGATGGGGGGGGTCAGGGGGGCAGCAATGCAGGATCAGGCCCTTGTAACTTTTACAGTGAAATGATCCTGATTATTTTTAAGTTGTTAAAGACAACTCTGCAATAAAAACCCTTGACGTTGTCAAGTTGGAGCCTTTAGGCGGGTTACACAAGATGTATTTAGTAGATGCTGCTGGGCGACACATTGAATGATAAAAACCAAACTTTTATTCAGAAGAAGAATGAGGGGGTCAGCAAACAGGCCCGCAATTACCAGTCACACAATATCGTCATTGTGCAGAGATCCAAATTATGCTAGCAATTATTCTTACACCCAGAGGAAATAGTGGATCAGTGGGTGACAACACAGTGAGGTCCACTGGGTAACCCTGGAGCCCTGGTCCCTTCGGATGTTAATCGTCACTCTTCTCTATTTTAACAAAACTACTCCTGTGATAAAGCCATTATCTCGCTAATTAACTTTAAGATGACCCATTACCATATTCCCATTTCTGCCACCTCCTTATGGGTGCTTTACGTGAGATGGCATTTAAATGAGCATCTGCACCAGTTGTAGGAAGCGGTGGTGCAGCCCTGTGGTTCCCAGGATTTAGAGAGACAAGGTGGGGGAGGGAGTAGCTTTTATTGGACCTATTTGCGTTGTGAGAGAGACAGGCTTTCAAGTTTCCACATCAGGCTTGGAAAAGGTGCTAAACACAAGGGAGAACAGACTGTCTCTCAGAAAGAGTTCAAGGGACCATTGGAGGTGAAGTGGCCTGGTAACACCCCTCCAGTTGTAGTGGGGAAAGAGAGAGGAGGAAGGCTTAGGCAGGCAGCTCTGTCACAGATTCTGGTAATAAGCCAGAAACCCAGTGTCTCTCTTCAGTCCGTGATTTTAAGTGTCTAGCAAACTTGTGAATTTAAGCTGTCAGTCTTGTCTTTTGAAGGTGCTGTGCAGATTTGCTTTGAGGCTGAGAACTGGTAGGTCAGGCACAGAGTGAAAAGTGTTCACCAACAGGTGACGGGGAGTTCTCTTTGGTGTCCTTTATGATTTTCCTATGTGAGTTCATCTGAGGGTGTAGCAATTGTATGGTTTCATCCTCATCGTTGTTGTTGAGGCATTTAGTGCGCTGGAAGAAGTGTGACGTGTGTTGTGATAGACACTTGTGGGTCATAGGAATCTTGAAAGGTGTGCTTGAGGAGAGCTTGCTTGTCATAGCAGTGTATATATTATTGTAGGTTTTGCATCTGTTCTGGCAGGGTCTGGGGCTGTTTTGGGTTAGTGGGTCTTGGTCTGATGATGAGCTTGCAGAGGTTGAGTGGTTGTCTGAAATCCAGGTGGGAGCAGTTCAGGAGAGATTTCTTTCAGGGTGGGGTCCCCATGGAGTCTGGGTTATAGTTATGGATCACTAGGGCTGTGTAGTCAGATGAAGAAGTTCTCTGATTATTTAGGTGGCATATTCCATGATGTGGTCAACTTCCCTGGTGGAGAGTCCTTTGATGAAGGCATCTGTGAATATGTTAAGGTGTGTATCTCAGACTCTCTTCTTGGAGCACATTCTGTGGTATCAGGGGGCCAGGCTGGAGATAACAGAGCTCCTGGTGTGTCTGGGGTGCTTACTGGATCTGTGGAGGTAGGCTTGGTGATCCAGGGGTTCCAGTTTTGAACCTGATTGTGGTGTCAAGAGATTGGTGTGGGAGTGTCTAAGGGATAGGTGGTGGTGGCTGAAGTTGTGGTGGGAGTCTGTAAGGAAATTTATGTCATCTGTCCAGAGGATGAAAATATCATTGGTATGTCTCCGATGCATTGTGGTTTTGTGGGACATTTATCCTGAAATGCAAAATAATTTGTTACACCTTGTCTTTAGCTGGTAGCCTTGGAGTACATTTTCAGCCCTGAAGAAGAGTTTGGTGTAGCTTGAAAGCTTGTGTCTCTCACGAATGGAAGCTGGGCCAATAAAAGATATTAGATTCCTTCACCCGCCTTCTCCGTATGCCCCAGTGTCCTTCCCCTACTGTCAACATAGATAGTGGTTTAATAAAACATTCCCAGTTTTTAAAAACGCTCACTCAAAGCCCTGCTGAGATCAGTCATAACCAAACATGGCTACAATCTCTTGTCCTTGCAATCCTGTTTTCCCCTCTTATTGGCTCTAGCTAATCATTGCCTTTCCCACACTACAGACCTCCCCATACTCCTCCAAACTTAGATTAAGTTAGGGTAATTTCCACTTGACATAGACTACACTTGAGGCACCTGGGGGAACTTGGATGCTGGTGAGGGAGAGAGGGCCCTGAGGAGCAAGGGGGAGTGAACCCAAGGGCAGTAAGTTGGATTGAAGTTGCAAGGTATTTTCCTGTAGTCAAACACTCCAGTCATTGCCCTTGGTCCAGCTCTGAGCAGCACAGCGTTGGTTAGTTACTGTGGGCCCCAGGTCTGTGGGTAGGTCAGCATTGCAATCGAAAACCCACAGTGGCAAGTTTCTGACACCCTTCAAAAGGAACGAGTCTCTTGGCCCAGGCTACAGCCCACCCCTCAACATCCATGCTGCTATTCTTTGCCCCACGAGCCTGTGTGTATGGACCTGGGGTGTGAGATTTGGCGCTGGGGGCCTTTCCTTACAGTGCAGCTGAACTTTATGGGCTCAGAGCCCTCTTGCCAGAGCCATCCCTGCTAGGAAACCCACGTGGCTCGTGTTGGCCACCCTTGGGCAAAGCAAGCTGGCCAGGCGGACAACAGGCACTGTGGAGTGGTGCCAGCATGTCCTTGAGCATCTCATTCTGTCCCCTGGACTTAGATTATTGGGTGCTTTGAGTGCCATGGGCAGAAAAAGAGCCACAGCATAGCAGGTTGCTCTGCATTTAGAGGGAAAAAGGACATGTTCTCAGTCACTTAGGGAATCAGAGACAAGAACCCAGGAAGTCCTGATGGACAGGTTCGTCTGCTTTAACCACTTTCCCCCACACCCCTCCCAAACTAGGGAACAGAATCCAAGAGCTCTGACTCCGGGCCTCCTGCTCTAACCAAATAGACCCCACTCTTCTTTCCAAGCCTGCAGTAGAACCCAGGAGTCCTGCCTGCCAAACTCAAGAGGACAACGGGTGATGAAAGGGTAGAGTTACCAGGCACCAAAGCATGGAAAGGAGGACAGGGAAGTGCAAAAAAGAGGACATAAGAGAACACATGGAGAAAATGTAGTATTAATGTCATATTCTTCTGTTTTTAGGCGCCCTGGAATGCTTCGCCCTAAAAATAAGGTATTCCGTGGCATTCTAGCGTCCTTTAACCCCTGTAAATAAATAGGCAGGCAAAATCATGTATTTTTAAAACACCTGCTGGATAGAGGACATGAAGGTAAAAAGGAGGACATGTCCTTCTGCCTGACAGCTGGTAACCCTATGAAAGGGCAGCTTTAACAAACCTGTTACTTGGTTTTGCAAAGGGCCTGATCAGAGGGACAGGTGTATAGAGGAGCCACACAAGGGTTGGAGGAAGGACCCCCAATCCTGAATGAAGCAGACACAGCTATATGGGCAGAGTGTCTCCCCAGGCTGGCATCTGGAAGATGGCATCATGAAGGGTCTGAACAGAGCCCCTATCCTTCCCATCACCCCAGAGCCCTGAGGCTTCAGCCCCATGGTGAACCTTGCTTGTCCCAGAGGCAAAGTGCCTGAGTCCTGGTGGCCCTGCCAGTGTTTCAAACCTGCTTTGCACTGGGGCAGAAAGGGGAAATCATGCTTGATCTGTTGCTGATGGGGGGCTAGCAGGGAAGGCTGTTCCAGCCTCAGTGGGGATGGTGCCCTGAGACACGTGGCTGACTCTCTGCTCTGAGGCCCAGATGGAGAGAGTCCCGGGTGCCCAGGAAATGGGTGTATGGACAAAGCTGAGGTGATCAGGGGCCTGTTCCAGCTTCAGTTGCTGTTTCCAGCTGTGACCTTGGAGGAGTCGCTCAGTCACGCTGGACCCCACTGGTGGGACCAGAGCATTTCCTTGATCTGTAGAGACTGGGAGATGTTCAGGGCAGCAACAGAGCTCTCAGGCATCCCAGGCAGTAAAAAAAAAAACAAAACCCAAGGAGTCATGTGGCACTTTAAGACTTACAGATTTATTTTTCGCATGAGCTTTTGTGGGACAAGATCCCACTTCATCAGATGCTTTGAAGATGGGTGAACTTACAGAATGGAATCAAAATAAATGCAAGGGGGTATAAAACATAGGATCAGGTCATATAGTGGCAGCAAAACAGAGCAGTTGTTAGGTTCAGACCATGGGAAGCCTAAAGTCAAATTACCTTTTGTAATGAGAAAAGAACCCATAGTCTTGATTCAGTCCTGCTTTCCCATGGTTTCGCATGGCTCATGCGAAAAATAAATCTGTAAGTCTTAAAGTGCCACACATATCCTTGGGTTTTTTGATGGACTAGACTAACACGGCTATCCCTTTGGAAACCCAGGCAGTACCTGGCCCGATGGGACCCCAATCTCAGTCACTCTGTGTCTGTGCAGCGCCTGGTTTGACAGGGTCTGGATCTCAGTCACTGTGTGCCTGGGCAGTACCTGGCGTGGGGGGCCAAGATCTCAGTCACTCTGTGTTTGCACAGTACCCGCTGCGATGGGTTACGCTGTGCAGAACTTGGCATGACAGGGCCTGGATCTTGATCACAGTGTGTCTTGATAGCACCCAGTGTGAAGGGCCTGGATCTTAGTCCAAGCCTCTGATAGCAATAGGAATTCTAATATTCACTGTTGCACCCCATTCCTGTGTGGGAGCGGTGGGGAACCTTGCTCAATGGCAGTGGGAAGAATTAAGAGCCATTGATTTCGCCTTTTCCCTTCACCTGAACTTAACGGCAGGGGACACCAATGCTTTGGCTCTATGAGCTGCCCAGTCCATTGTTTATGGCCCTGGTGTCCTTAGTTTTGGCTGTGTCTCCTGCCAGCGATTACCTCATAGTAACTGCTCACTTTAATTAGGGCTGAGTGGCTGCCAGGAGCCCTCCTGCCTTCGATCCAGGGACTGTGTGAGCAGAGAAGCCGCCTGGAATCACCACCCCCCACACCAGCCTCCCTGGGGGTCCTGGGCTTGTTGCAGAGGGCCCTGAATGGGGAAAGGATGTGTGCAATTTACCCTTGTAACAAACCACAGGATCAAAGCAGGCAGCGTTTAGCTCTCATGAGTAGTAGAGCCTGGAGGCTGGAGCTGTGGGAGCTGTTTGCTACCCACCCTTGGGAAGACAGGCTTTCTGCCACCCCATCCACCCTCTTGGTCCTTTCCGAGGTGAAGGATTATGGAGACAAGCTGATGGAAAGATTAGAGCTGCCGATCTCAGAGCCATGGCACCGCGTGAACCAGGATGTCCTGCACTGGTTTTTGCTTCTTGCTGTTGTCACTGATACTGTTCAGGCTCTGGGGTCCCTCCCTTCCCTCATCAGCCGAGCCAGAGGCTGATTAGAGGAGTCCACGGTGCCTGACATCTGCTAGGATGATTTAGAGCCAGGCCTGGAAGAGCAATCAGACCCTGCTGCTCTGCAACCAGCAACTGGACAGAGATCGCTGGAAACTCATCCCACTTGTTGGGCACGACCAGGGTTCAGATGCAAGGGCTGATTTGTTAGCCTGGTCCAGCTTCAGCTGGCCCCTGTCTTCCTGTGTCCTATGTTGTTGGGTGGCTGCTAAACCACTGAGGTGTCCCACTTAAGAGGTGGCTGCATTTCATTGCTGGGCAAGCAATCCCTGGCACTCTTAGCATGGAGCTCTTAACGTGCAACTGTGCCACAGCCCAGAGATAGCAACATTTCAGCGCTGGATGAGCAATCCCAGTGTAGCACTGCTGTGTGGCTGTTCAGCAGCTGGTACACTCCCCCCCCAGAAGGGTTTGTTTTGTATGGCAGGATTGGTGAGCCCTGTAGGTTCCCATTCTGGGCTTCATCAGGATGAAAGGAGCAGTGTATAAGTCCAAGAGAGAGCTCACCACTTGGCTGCTAGTATAGTCTATATTTATTTAGATCAGAGGTCTCAAACTCAAATCACCACGAGAGCTGCATGAGGACTAGTACGTTAGCCCGAGGGCTGCATCACTGAAACCTTTGAATGCAATGATATTCCAAATATTGGTAACAATAGCGTCATTGCGGGCCATGAGCAATAGCTTTAGGGGCCAAATGCAGCCTGTGTTTGAGACCACTGATTTAGATCATGTGCATTACTCAACTGTGTGCCATAAACCCTGGACTGCTAACAGTCTGGGGGGATTCTCCTTTGGCACAGGTGACAAGAGGATCTGAAATCCCAGCCCTGTGACTCAAACAGCAGTGAATCCCTGGATTTGTTCCAGCAGCTGCTCCACCCCCACACCCCCAGCTTTGTTGCAAGTGTCCCTCCACGTGCCATGGCTTAATGCCCTGACGGAAAGTTTTTGAAGGGGCAGAGGACCCTCTTAAACCAGCCTGAGCTAGCTTTAGAGCCTTAATCTGAAGCTGTTTGTAGCCGTCCATGTAGTGTGTGAGCACCTCACTTTGAGTCCTGAGTGCCCCCTCTTTTCCTGCTCTAACCACCATACCCACTTCCACCAGTGCCAGAACCCAGGACTCTTGATTCCCAAACATGGCCCCTCCACTCCAGCTCTAGCCTGTACCTTTCTCCCCTCTTAAGTTGAACCCAGGAGTCCTGACTTCCAGCTCTCTTGTTCTAACCATTGCACTTTTCTGCTATCTCAGCACCGGCCAACAGAATCCCCCTTTTTCTGTGTCCGTGGGGCTCTCCTGCCTTTCCCTAGTCCAGCCTGCTCCGACTTCCCCTTCCTCAGGTTGGTGACTACAACAGAAGCTTTCCTGCAGTCACCCCAGCTCACCTTCCTAACAAGGGGAGGGAGCAGGAAGCAGCCCTGGGAGTGAGGCAGGTGCCCGCTGCCCAGTGAGGCTGATCAGTGGGGTCTCATTTTCCTTCCAGGGATGGAGCGCATGGGGCTGGATTTCTGGGTGCTGACTATGCTGGAGGGGGCTGGTGCTGCGGCGGAACAGCAGGCGCTCTGCATTTAATAATTAAGATGTTCAATGAAATCTATAGGTTGCAAAATGCAATCGACACATGCAGCAGAATGCAAACAGCCCAGCCCCTCGCTTGCTCTCTGGATGCTGGGAGCTGCACCCATTAACCCTTTCTAGGGAAATTATACAGGCCCTCCTGACATGGACCCATAGAGGCTTCTAAGTCCTGGCCCATAGGGAATGACCCCCCTTTAATGGGCTGGGCCCTAAGGAGTGGAGATTGGCCCTTTGGGACCAGAGATGCATGTCTTTCTCTAGGGCTCCCTGCAGTGAATCCAGCCCAGTCAGACTGTAGTGGGAGGGACACAGAGCGGGTATTTGTGGCTATCGCAGGCAGCCTTCACCCAGCCCCAGAGGATTTATTAGTCGCCTGGGCCTGGCTGCAGAATCTGAACGTCCTTCTGTCAATAAAGAGAGGCAAAAGGGAAAGCCATGATCCATTCCCGCTAACTCAGTGTGATCAGCTGACCAAGCTGTCAGGAGTCCATTGAACTTCACCACCTGCTGGCACCTTGCCCCCTTTTGTTCTCCAGCAGAGCCTTTGGCTCTGTTTCCCTGGAGGAAGAAACGTCATCCTCTGGGCTGCTGTTTGCTGGGAGCAAATGTTCTGTGCGCTGGCACTTCCTGTGGCCCTTTTCAGATTTTCTGTTGGCCCCTCCAGTCCAGGCAGCAAGACTTATGTCTCCTTCTACATGTCCAGCTATGCTCTGAGAACACTGTTAACTCCTTTGCACCCTTTGGGCAGCAGTGCAAAGTGTGAGGGGAAACAGGCACCTGTGGGCTTCAGAATGATGTTCTGGAAAATTTTCAGTTCTTCACTGGCCCGATAAGTAGGACCCTAACAAATTCACAGTCTATTTCAATCAATTTCTGGGCCATACGATTTTTTAAAAAAATCATCCATTTCATGGTTTCAGATATTGGCACCTGAAATTTCAGGGTGTTATAGTCATGGGGCTCCCAGCCCAAAAGAGAGCTATGTGGGGGTGCAGAGGAGTGTTGAGGTGTCACTGTCGTTACCCTGCCTTCACAGCTGGGCAGCGCAGGTACAAGGATCACACAGGATGTGGGGAGTCATCATTTTTTTTTGGCAGGGGGCAGGGATGGCCTTACGAGTGGATGATCACCCAGAGCCATGTGGTCAGCAAATCATGGTGTTCGTTTTCTCCCTGTCCCCACCAGTCTAAGGCCCCTCTGACCTCCCCCAAGTGCTGGGACCAGATCCGGAGAAGGGCAGGGCTGGGGGGCAAGGGCACTGAAACTTTTGTAGAAGGGGGGCCACTGGTGCTGCTGGCTGGGGATGCCCCAGCCAGGGTCTGTGTCTCTGGACTCCAGCTACTGGTCCCATTCAGTAGGGTTGGGGGCAGGAAGTGGGGCAGGAGTGCAGAGTTTTCTGCAGCCAGAGATGGTTCCCAGAGGTGGGTCTGACCCGGCCCCAGCTGCTGGAGCCTGGTGCACCGTAAAAGCCCTGGCTGGGGCACTCCCAGCCCTGCCCTTTCCTGGTAGATGTCACAGAAGTGACCAGACTCCACAGTCTGTGATGCGTTTTTCATGGCTGTGAATTTGATAGGGCCCTGTTTACAACCCATGAGACACAAGTTTTCGTCTGCAGGTGCAAATCCTCCTAAAATGGTGCTGTTTGTAGACCAGGCCTCTGGCATGGTCCCTAGCTGGTGGAAATGTTAGGTGTGTTATGGTAGCACTGAGATGACCCATGGGGATGCCATCATGCAGTGTGTTGCACAGACACAGTGTGGAAGGTGGTCCTTGGCCCAAAGAACGTACATCTAGATGCCTAAGGGAGTTAGGCACCTAAGTATGTTTGAGGAGCTGGGCCTCACAAAGAGTCAGAGGGGAAACTGAAGCGCAGAGCTAAGCCGTGGCTTACCCAAGGGCACTAGAAATAGAAGTTACGTGTCCTGCCTCCCAAGCCACTAGGATTTTCTTTCCACAACTGGGTTTGGCCCTTGAAAACCTGTGGAAGTTATCTGTGAAGAATACTTATTGCCAATCAGGTGCCAGCAGACTCACCAGCGATGGGGTTAAACTGCTGGTGTGGGACTGACTCAGAGCCCCTAGCAAATCAAATTACCACCCAGCAACCTATTAATCTCTGTCACCTGCAGTTTGTCTGCATCTGCAGCCGGGCCCAGAGGCAACAAATTAGAAGCTATTTATCAGTAAGTGGGCTAACGGATTAATCAATATGGCAGTTGTGGCTGTGTCAGGAAGAACCCAAGTGGTAACAGAATTATTCTGAGTTTCCTTCATTGGTGGTTGGGATGTGGCCATGACTGATTTTGCTCAGCCAGGGGCAGTGCTCCCACGCTGAATGGGCTCTGCCTGGGGTGAATGCATGGCAGCCAGGGTGATGCCAGTGGTCTTGTGCTGGGTTCTGGCAGATTTTGGGTAGATCAGTTTTGCCTCCCACTCTTAGTCAGTCTCTTTCAACTGGATTGTTAACTCATAGAGATAGGGAGCGCCTGGAGCTGGGGGAAAGGACTGGTAAGATTTGGGAGTGAAAGGAGGGTTTGTCCTGTGGCCATCCCTTTGGCAGAAGGGCTTCCTTGCAGAGGAAGGCAGTTTAATGCCTCCTTAAGCTGGTGAGACTCTGGATCCATCTGGTCTCGGGGAGTTTGCTCTCAGGCTGGGCACCCTCAATAGAGCATGCTTTGTCCCTAGCTCTCCCATGTCCTGGTTTGAGTTCTTGTCCTGGAACCACTCAGCTTGGCGGGCACACATCTGTGGGTTTTCACTCCCTGAAGTTGCTTGGATGTGAGCCATTTGTTGCTGGGGACCTCAGATGGGCATGGGGAAGCTGAATGAGGCTAGTGCCAGGTGGTGTGAGGTGGCTTGAGCCATGATCAGCTGCAGATAGATGGAGTTGGGAGGCCCAGCCTGGGGGTGACAGAGGCCCAGAGAACCCAGGTCACTCGGGTGGGAGGAGGGGTGAGTTGGAGATGAAAGGAATACCCATGGCATGGGGAGAGAGCCTGCTATTAGGGTCCAGAGTGGTGCCTGGAGATCATCAGAGAATTTCTGTCTTCGCTTGCACCACCCGCCCCCCTCGCCACTGAAAATGGTGTTAAATTCACAAAACCTTCCCCAAATTCAAGAATGCTTGGGTGAGATGGTGGTGTTAGTCCTTGCACCACTGCTCCAACCATTACACCTCTTGTCCTTCCACAGCTGGGACCTAGAACCCAGGTGTCCTCACAGCCAGTCCTGGGCACAGGTCATCGGTCCCTCCTGCCTCCAACAGCTCTGCACTCGTTGATTTCCTGCTAAATCCCCAGGCTTCAGCTGGTACTTTCACAAGCGCCTTGTGTGTGTGAATGCATGTGCACACATGAGCATGCCCCTTCTGAAGATCTGGCCCCTGGCACTGAGCCCAGGAAGAAGCCAGGTCCATTTCTGCCCCCCCCCCCAGTGAGTTAGAACTGAGCGGAGGTTGGGAAACTTAGGTTCGTTTGGGGCTTTTCCTGCTTGTTGTCTGTGCAGCTCTTGGCTGGAGTGGGCAAGGAGCCAGTGTGGTCGGCTCTGCTTTTTAGCTGGAGTCAACTTAGGGGCTGGCTAGAGTGGGTCATTGCCCTACCAGGGATGCTGGAATTCCTCAGAAAGGAGAGTGGAAACAGCCGGTCAGATTGCAGGGGAGCTCGTGTGGGCCCAGGGCTCTAGTTACAGTCAGATCCGCGCAGGGGGTGACCCGGAGGTGGGGACTGCCTCAGGGGATCCCCTGAAAACTCCACCAGCAGGTCCAGCTTCCTGCCTGGGAAGCCCTCTTTGCCATTCCATTGCTCAACCAAGGGAGCGTGGCCTAGATCACTGGTTCCCAACCTTTTCTCTGTAATGGTACACATTGATACCTTCAAATTTTTCAAGGCACACCACCATCAAAACCTCAGATATTCAAATTAACTTAAATTACTTATGAATATTCATGAATCTTGGCATGGTGTTGCAGCAGTGCTCTATGTGGGGTAGTAGAGGTAGCAGAGCAGGGGTGGTAAAACGGGGGAGGTCAGGAGTTGAGTGCAGTGGCAGGAGTGAGTGTGGGGAGCACAACAGGGCAGGGGTGGCAAAAGAGGATGAGGGGAGCCATGTGGGGAACAGCACAAAGGTGGCAAGAGAGGAGAGGCGAATAAGAGTGGTTTTGTGGGGGGGGCAGGGGGAACCTGGGGAGCGGGAAGGTAGGGCACGGGAGCATGGCACAGCACCCACTTCCCCCTTCTCCACAGCGGCTCCCTGCCACTCAGGGCAAATTCTCACCCCACGGCTGCTCCTTCCCACCCCAGTAGGTCCCGTCCTCCCACCCCCAGCCCCCTGCTGCCTATGATGGACCCTCCCGTCACTGCAGGGACCAGAACTAGGCCTCCAGCCCCCAGCTACACCCCCCTATACACACAGCCACCTCACCCGCAGCTACACCCCCCCAAACCAAACAGCCACCCCACAACCCCAGCTACACACCCTCTGCTACATATCAACTTCCACCTACCTCTGCTACACACACACACACCTGCTGCACACAACCTCCAGCAGCCCTCCCCCCCAAGGCCCTTATTTGGGCTGTTTGCAGGCTGCTGACACGAGCTGTTCTGCCCTGCAGGGGTGGAGATTCACGCACTCCCAGCCTCCCACCCCTCTCTGCTGGCTGGCCCTAAGGTGGAGTCCTGGAACGCTGCCTTCCAGCTACTCCTGCTATTTTTAGGGGGAACCCTGGAACTCCATGTTCCGGTGCCTTCGTCTATTTTTAGGGGGGCCAGAAGGCTGCCTGCCTAAAAACAGGAGGCGCCGGAACTATGTTCCATGCCTTCCCTCTTACTTTAACCCCGGCACCTTTTCCCAGCCCTGCACAGCCCACATGGCTGGGCTGAGCAGGGAGGGAACTTTAACTACAGCTCTCAGGGATGCTCGCGGCACACTTTGGGTGTTGCCGCGGCACACCAGTGTGCCCCGGCACACTTGTTGGGAACCACTGGCCTAGATCTCTAGCTCGTGTAAATGGGTCCCACTCCTTTGGAGTCATGGGACCAGATCCCCAGCTGGTATAAACCAGTGAACCCAATGGAGTTACGCTTGCCTGTGAGAGCTAATGATCTGGCTCCGAGCCATGCCCGTTAAAGTCAATGAGGCTGCCCATGCTTCAAATACCTTTGTGTATCATCAGGCTTGGGCTCATCAGTCACCTGATGGGGTCCCTGTCTGAGTCAGAGCTTCTAGGCATCAGTGGAATACAAATAATGAGTGTGGGGCCTGAGTTGCCGCGGCCTGGTGCCTGCACCAGTGCAAAGTGAGAAGGAAACTTTGCTGACTGCCTGTCAGGGTGACAGAGAATTGGGCCTGCTGGCACCTCACTCCAGGGGGTCAAGATCTAGGGTGGAAGGGCAGATGTCTTAAGCACACCAGGAGGCCTGGAGAAAGACTGGTGACATGCATGCATGTGTAAGGGTGTGCACCACTGTGATCCATGCAGCGAGGGTGCGCACGACTGTGATCCGTGCAGCTCAGAGCTGCCAGTCTGGGTTTGACCAGTGGTGCCTGGGTGCAGGCTGCAGCCCAGTATCATTCCGGTGCTGGAGACAAGCCATAACTCACCCAGTTGTTTACACTACCTGTGCCAAGAGTAGTTAGCCGTGATCCATTGCGGGCTCTTTAATAATTAAGAAGAAAGCTGGCAGCCCTTAAGAGCTCTTGCCGTCTGGCTTGGGATTCCCAGCGGAGTGGTATTTTACTTAACCTGAAATGCAGACGGGACTTCGTTCTGTGCTGGGATGCTTTTCAGGGGCCCCACCAGCACTCACACTCTCATGGGCACACATACACATACACAAATGTATAGACTTGCGTACACAACATTGGCACACACAAATGTGTATTCAGATATATATGTACATGCACACGTGTGCACTCACACACATGCATCAGTATACTGGTACCCACGTGCATGCTTATGTATACACGTGCATGCACACCCATGCACACTCAACCATGCATTTGCACCTAAGCACACACATGTGCAGGCATGCAGATGAACGTGCGCTGCAGTATTTGCATATGTGTAAACATGCATGCATGTAGACACAAACAAGCACACGTATGTGCATGCACACACAAGACCACCTCTCCTGTACAGCAGCAGCTCCTCTTTCCAACATGTTGTGGAGAGCCAGGCAGCTTCCTCCTCCATAGAGGTGCTCTGGCAAGCCTTGGACAGTGTGATTGCAGTGTCAGCATCAGCTGTGCAGTTTGGTGAAGAATGAGCATTGGCCATGGCAGCCTGGCATTTTGTTTGATCTGGGGGGGTGGGGGTGGGTCGCAGCATTTCCATTAGAGAAAGGGGGCTACTGAGGGGGAGGCCATGAGGCAGCAGGGGCTGTTGATTAAAGCACTGCAGTGAGAGCCAGGACTCCTAGGTTCAATTTCCTGCCTTGTGTCCTGAAGCAAGTTAGTTCACTCCACCTTGCCTCAGTTTCCACACCCGTAATATGGGTCTGACTGTGCCCACTTCACAATGAACCTGTTTGTAAAGCACATTTGTAGGATGTCTCTGAAGCCCTGTTACTGTTGTGTCTCTCATGGATGCTAGGCTGAGCACGCAGTAGTTTGTTATTGTAGGGTCTCTTGTGGATGGATGTTAGGCTGGGCACCATGTGCTCAGTTGTTATAGGCCAGGGTCTCTCATAGATGCTGTGATAGGGTCCTTCACAGATACCCTGGAGCACTGTCTGGTTTGTCACTGTAGGGTCTCCTAATGAGGCAAACAGATGTGCTCCCCGCCCTCCATCCCATTCACACCAGTCCCTGCCTTGCTATTGGCATTAATGGGGATTAATTGTCTTTAATTTAATTACTTACATTTCAAATAATAAAGGCAGCTTTTGGAACCCTGCCCTCATTAATGATCTAATCAATACAATTGCATGGAATCTGAATAATGCATCTTTCCACTTGTCTGCCTGTGGCCTCTTCAGCCTCTGGGAACCTTGACCATCCTGCTGGGGGAGAGGATGGGTGGGTGGGGGGCACTCGCCCTGGGGTCTGGCTGCAGCTTCTAAGTCCTGGTGCTCCATGCCAGACTGTGCTTAGATCCAGGCCCCCAACCTGGTGCAGGGAAACACCAGACTCCAAAGAGTTAACATCGCCAGTTCTCTTTCTCGCTGCAGCCTGCTGGCTTTGGCTGAGGAGCAAGGCCAGGAGAAGGGCTGCTACCGCAGGAATCACCCACTGGGTATTTGACAGGAGTCAGGATTCCTGGCTCCCAGCCCCTCTGCTGGGACCACTAGACCCCACTCCCCTCCCAGAGCTGAAAGCAGAAGCCAGGAGTCCTGACTCCCAGTGCCTTCTGCTCTATCCACTAATCCCTACTTTTCCCCTGGGGCTTCATTTCTATCACTGGGTTGGATGTCAGGATTCCTGGATTCTGTTTCTAGCTCCTCTTCATCCTGTTGGATGGATGTGCTCATGGTGAGAGGCAAGAGAGGGCGAGGGAGGGATGCGCTTTGGTCTGATCCAGTCTGGAGGTTCCTGTATTTCCGTCCATTCCAAACACACAGAGCTTGAGCCCCTACGAATGCCCTCTACTCATTGCACTAGTGACTGCTGGCTCAGGTCTGAGAGAGCTAGACACTCGGCCATCAACAAGAACAGGTTGCCTGGCACAAAGGGCTATGCTCTTACTTGGAGTCCGTGCAGCGCTCGGCAGGATGGGGGCCCTGATCTCTTTCGGAGCTACCGTAATACATGTAATCAACTGCCACTGCCCTGAAGCTCACTGTAGCTGCTGCTTGCCCCCAGCTGGGTGGAGATCAGCCCCGTGCTCCCTGGGTGTGGGCTGGGGACTTTCAGTGGGCTGGTCTTAGTGCTAACACATGGGGTCATGCTACACACAGCAAACTCTATAGGGAGGCAGTTGACAACTGCCAAGAGCCCAGCACTCCAGAAATCAGCCAAGGGAGCTGGGAAGAACATGAAGGGGGAGGAAACTTAGCTGGAGATCAAAGCCCAGGGCATCTTTCACTCCTTCAGCAACTGCAATTAGGATTTTAAACCTGATGCTCTAGTGCAGAACGTAGGCCATGAGTGAGACAATGGATGGTTCCTCCCACTGGGGCATGCTTCCAGGAAAGCCCCGTGGCAGTTCTGCACTGGGGGTGTGAGCTAAAGTCTGTACGGGCCCGACGCTTGGGCTCTGTTAGTTTCCCCACTGTACTCTGGAGCATTTCTATTGCATGGTCCAAGTTTGAACCAGCTTACAGCTGTTTGGGGGTGTTTTGAGAGCACTAGCTGAGATCAGGCTGCATAGCTGCAGAGTGGGAGATGGTCCCTGCCCCAGACAGATCACAATCTGTGCAGAGCAGACAAAGAGCAGGGGACAGATCTGCAAGCTTTTCTCCTAGCTCAAGTTGCCTTGGTGCCCAGCATGACAGAGGCCCTGGTCTCAGATAGGGGTCTGCACAGCTCCTGGCACAATGGGGGCCCAGATCTTGGACAGGAGTCTGCAAAGTGGTTGGCACAATGGTGGCCCTGATTTTGGGGAAGGTCTGTGCAATGCCCAGAACAGCAGGGCCCCCAAGCTCTGTGGGTCCTAGGCCTGTATGAGCATAAGAACAGTCAAGTGCCCTGGATCTTCTTGCAGTGGCTGCGTCCCCAGGAGCTGCTCTGAATAGGCAGGGCCCAGCGAGCGTAGCGGGCGATCTGCTGCCTGCTCCCAGCTCTGTACTAGTTCCCTCGGCAGGATTTCCAGCACATGTTAGCAATCAAGGCCGATCCAACCTTCCCGAGGGAGCTGGAGTGGAAAGTGCTGCAATTACTATCCCCTTATGCACACCCCCCTTTCTATTAGGCACCTCCCCTCCCCCCCATGCATTTCGTTTCCTCTCCACTGAGCCTGGTTAAAGTGCCACGTTTCCTTCATGGCTCCAATCTGCTTTCCTTCCCTTCCCTGTGTTCTTGTTTTTACAGCAGGGGGTGGGACGTGTCCCTGGTCTTCAGGGGGCAGGAACAGCTGGACTGAGCGAGGGAAATTGACTGGAAAAGAGTCTGTGGTCGAACAGCTCTGCCAGCTCCTCCTCTGTGGCTGGCTAATGTTATGGGCAGTGCTGGGGAGCAGCTGTGTGCCCCTTGGGTCCCCACACAATCCTGCACCCTAGGGGCACTGCCCAGGAACCAGCTCTTTGGTGGGAGAAATGGTGTTGAGGTATCTGGGGAGCCAGACTGAGGGGGGCTGTGGGTCAGGATTGAGGGGCATTGCCACTGCCCCTGCCTGCTCCATAGCTGGTGCCATGCCCAGGCACAAAGTCATGAGCCATGGGCACGGACCAGTTGGCCACATGCTCTGGCCAGTCCCTGTTCCCCAAAGTGGACAGAAACTGGATTCAGTGGATGGCTGTTAACCAGGAAGCTGCGCTTGGCGTATCTGCCCTGGGCACCCAGTGTTGCAGGAAAACGCCTGCCTAGTGTATCTCTGAGCCAGGCACGTGAGATGGGGCCACTCTTGGGACAGCTGTCCATTTAGGCAACCTTCAATAAGGGAAACAAAAGGTGTCTCTGAGATCCCAGTGAATACTGGCATTCATCCTGGAATTGTTTCTTGCAGAGGGTGCTGTCCCATGCTAGTCGGCTGATCCCTGGCCCAGATAATGCACTTCTTGAGGGGCCACGTGGACAGGGATTGGGAGGGGATGAAAGGAATTGTTCTGCTGCTCAAGGCCCCTCTGAAAGCAACCTGGTAACACCACGCAGACTTAATCTATGCAGCCAAATGGGGGAGAGGGAAGCTGGGGGCAGGCCTGTGGAGCACAAGGTGGGTCAGGTTTTGGTTCACACCTTTGCCTGTGTAGACAGCCAGAGCCGCGTAATGCGCTCCATTGGAAGCCTGAATTAAGTCTTGATCAGGGGAGCAGCTCATGACTGCCTCCTGGTGCTGGTCAATGGGGCTTCTGTTCTGGGGGCTGGCTCTCTGGAGACCCCACCCTGCCTGCCATAGGAATCTATATCCATTGCAAACCTCTCTAGCAGGGCTATGCCTGTCATACCACTGACTTTGCTTCCCCCAGAGTCACCGTCTGGCTAAAAATCCACCCAGGGAGTGCGTCTGGCCTAGAGGTGCCAGCCAGAGCAAGTTGAAGGATGGGAGGTGAGGGAGGATATTCCCAGCCTATGGGCCACAGGCGCCCATGAATGAAGTGAGTCCAAGCACAATATTAGTGTGTGTGCTCCTCACTGCTCCCAGCCCTGTGTCCTTATCCATTTGACTGTGCCCAGTTCCCAGGTTTATCTCAGCGGCTTTGGGGGAGCCAGGAGTTCCCCCCGATCAGCTGTGTCCTGCCCACAGTCCCAGCTGAACCATCCTCTTTGTTGCTTTTGCACGTGAATATGCGTGTACACTCCTGTGGTCACTTGTGTCAGCCACTGGCTCCCAACCTCACACTTCTGAGCTGGGAATCCAATCCATGGAGACCCATGCCCATTAGATGCTGCAAACCACCCATTTCCAAAGCTGATGTCCCCTTCCCAGATGCCATGGTGGACACTGCTGCCCCCTCACTTGGCCTATTCCAGTCTGTCTCTCTTCCTAGAATTCCCTGGTTCATTAGCAGCCAGTTAACTTGGGGACCAATAAACTGTGAGGCAGGAGGTAGGGCTGGGACACCATGCCTCTGGATGTGCCATACCCCTGGCTCCATGCCCGCTCCATATTTCTGACTTAACACGGTTCCTCAACATCCTCTCTGCCCTGCCCACTTGTCTGCAAGGCTCTAACCTTGTATCTCACCTCCCTCCATTTTTCAATTGTGTCTCCTCCCAGCCTCACTGGATCACCAGGTTCCCCCAAGTGCTTGGCCAGCACCTGCTGTGTACAGCTGCCCTGTGGACCCTGGAAACTAAGGTAAGGCTGTGGCTGGCTGGAGAGAGGAGTTGTGGGGGGTGAGAGGGGTGCAGTCTCCTTGTGCTCTGGAGTACCTCCTCCTAAGCAGCAGGTGGTCTCTACCCTCACAGTATTTGGGCTACAGCGGGGCCGGACTCTATGGTGCATCAGGAGTGCTCTGGACATGACTACAGGTCAATAGTTAGAAGGTGAGGTGCCAGCTGTAGGCACCTTCCAAACATGGAGCCCAGCTCCCAGGGTCTGCAGGCTCTGAGCCCCTTGGGACATTGTGTGTTTGGTGCTAATGGCTTCCTCTGACAGCTTTTGTTCTCACTGGGGGTGGAGGGCATTTCTGCTGCAATCTGATGCCTCCGCAGCATGGGGTCTCAGAGTTTGAGAGCCAGGATCTTGGACTGATTCCAAGCATATCAGTGGAACAGAGAGGGATTGGCAGTTCAAGGCCGAAGCAGAGGGGACATGGCAGTTTCCAGCTATTGGGGACTCTCTGGGTGGTGCCATCGATCCATGGGGCACTGACTACTGACTGGTAGACACCGGGCTGCAGTTCTCAAAGCACTTTACAAAAGTATTGTCATCCTAGCTGGGCATTCTGACCTCTAAAACTCAGGCAACCAAGATTATTAATAAGTGATTCTTAAAAAATGTTTGTTTCATTAAGTTGTTGATGGCCAAGCTATAACTGAGTGCCAGCAGTGGGATCTGAACTAGAGGTAGTTGGGAATTATTTTATGAAATTTTTTGCTGGAAAATGCCAATTTTTCAGAACCAAAACTGTTTGCAAGAAGAGGGTTGGATTGTCCCAGGTGGAAAAGTTTTCTGGAGGAAAAAAAAGGTTAAAAATGATAGAAATGGGACATTATGATATGTTCAAAAGGGAAAAAAAAAAGAAAAAAACCCAGAGCCCCCACGGCACGTAAGGGACTCATTGTTTGTTTTGCTGAACTACACCAACATGGCTACCCCTTTGGAACTTGGCTAAGTTCAAAAGGAAAAGTTTCTTTTTTACGTTTTGGATTAGAATCACTTTTGCAGACTTTTTAGAAAAATGTTCCATAGAAAGTGAAAGTCAAAAAACAAAATAAAATGCTTCAGGTTCAAAAAGATCCAAACAAAACATTCTGATTAACCCAAACTGGGGGGAAAAAAATCGGTTCGTGGAAATTAAGATTTTTGATTTTTCACCTGAATTTGGGATGGAAAAAAATTAAAAATCCTGCAAGTTCTTGTGGGATGGCAAAATAGACCCTGAGCACCAGCCGCTGATATACAGCTCCCCTGTTTTTCAATTTGACATGAGATAATTTGTGGGTATGGGGAACTCACACCAACAACTTCCCCAGCTAGCATTTTACCCAGGGATCTACTCCGGCCTGTCAACAGCCCTCTAGAGAAGCATCTGTCTGCTACTCCCCCATCTGCTGTGTCCTTGGCTGTGGCAGGATGGAAGCTTGTCTATCGCTGTATTTATTCAGCCAAGGCCAGCATGCTGGGCAGGGGCTCTGCGGCCATAATGCAGCGGCGCCACCAGACAGCACAGAGGAGTCTTTAGGAGATGGGCAGCAGTTTTTTAAACAAGTCAGATTAGCTGGTTTTTTTCCTTCCTTTTCCCTAAAAGAAATGAAAACAACACTCTCCTCCTCTGATCCTGGCACCCTGGCTTCATCAATGGCTGGTTCCCAGGCAAAGGTCTTTGGGCTCATGACTGGAACTCATCTCAGCTTCAGAAATAAAAGTGAGACGAATGGAAGTAGCCAGCTAGTACCCAGTGCAGATTGGTCTGGGGTAGTGCCCAGCATGGAGTGGTCTAGGGCAGGAGATGCCAGGTTTAGATGGGCCCAGGTTGGTGGGTGGCCAGCATTGACTAGTCCAGGGTATGTGGGGGGTGGGAGAGGCAGGCCTCGAAAGACTGGCCCCAGGTGCTGTTGGTACGAGCTTGCTTTGGAGTGACACTGGTTTGTTCTAGCAGAGCAGAGTCTGAGCTGTTGAACATATACTGGGGAGGCTGAGCCAGGGTGCAGCCTCCTGCCACTGCTAAATTTGGTGAAGGGGGTGCTGTCCCTGTGCCTAAGGAGATGGAAACAAAGAGGGGCTGCACTCCAGGATCCCTTAGTATTTCGCTCCCCCCCCGGCCCCCCTGCAACAGGCATTGGCTCATAGTGTCCCAGCCAAATTCCTTCTGTGGGTTTGATTCTGGAGCTAGATTAAGGCAGGGCTTTCAAGGCTGCACCCCGGGCTACAGGGAGGCCCCCACCAGGTGCCACCACCATGGGGGAGATCCCCCAAGACTGGGCAGTCCCAGGCCCCTTGAGGTCTTGATTCAACCCTGTCTGTGGCTGGAGGCAAAGCCTGGATCCTCCACTGATGTAAAATAGCTTCATTAAACTCTACATGGTGCTTCACCCCTTTACACCCACCTCAGACCTGGTCCTTAGATTCTTTTGTCAGAGGCTGCCTCCTGCCCCAGAAGCAATCTTCCTGAAGCAGAGGGGGAATACATCCCCCCCACTCTCCTAGCAGCTGTGCCCAGGGCTTTGACACTCACCAAAGACGTGGCATGCACATCGATCAGGAGCAATTACAGCTCGGCCCGGATTGAACCTAACAAGCCCTCCTAACGCCCCTTCCTAGTCCCCCGCTTCACCCCCACCCTCAGCCAGTTCCCTCCTGCTTGTAAACGGATTGGAAAGCAGAGTCACTTCTTCCCTTGCATAAATTACTCCTGGCACTTTCTGTCAAGTTCAGATTCTTATTCAGAAAAGCGACAGGGACTGAATTATTTATCTTTTAATTTCCAATGCAGCCAGCCACGGGCCCCAGCTAGGGAGGAATGGGCACCTGGCACGGCCAAGTCTAGGTAGAAGACCAGGCCTGGACCCTGGTGAATGGGGTCTCACCTACTCCATGGTGTGTACTATAGCTCCTGATCTGCTAGCAGCTGGCAGAGATTCTCTTTTAGCAGCTGGCAGGGGCTGTGGTTTGGGCGCAGGGCAGGGATGTCTGTGCCAAAGAGCTATGAGGAAGGGGGAGACTGAAATCACATGGAGGGAGAGGAAGCATCTGTGCCAGATCTGCACATCACACTTCCCCAAGGGGGACTGCTGCAGATCAGCCCTTCAGCCTTAGTGGCAACCTGTTCCCCTCCAGCGGCCACCTCACAGGTAGCTGCTTAGGCAGAGTGTTGTTTAGTGTCCCAGCCAGAGGGTTTTAGCTTCAGAGACTGTGAATTCAGTCCCAGGCAGAGAGGCAGCAAAGCAGGCCAGGGGTAGGTAACTGGGTGCTGTAGCCTGCAGAGACTCCCTGTGCTCCTGCAGGAGTGGGGCTCTTAGGAGATGAGAAGGAGACAGTGCAGTTGTCTGGCTGGACTCCGCTAAGAACTGCCAATGGATCTGTCTGCTCCAGCCCAGTGGCTTTATTGCTATTATTCCATCAGCATGTGGAAACCCCTCACCGAGACCAGGGCCTGCTGCGCAGCCAGAGCAAGACACAGTTCTTTTCCTGACGAGCTCACAGGCTGAGTAGATCAGGCAGACACTGGGTGGGAAAGAAAACTGAAGCACAGCACTGGTGAGCAGTGTGTGACTGGCCCACAGCCCTGATTCAGAGGAAATTTCCTGGGTGGAATAACCTGCCTGGACAGGAAATCCCTTCCTGATCCTGTTCCCTTAGAGCTGAGCTCATGCCCTGAAGCAGGAGGGTCCATAGCTCTTTGTAGACCCCTTCTTCTCTCTAAAAGAGTTGTGGCTGTTTCACTACATGTGAATCTTGCTCAGTCTTTGGCCTCAAGGATGTCCTGTGATGGGGAGTTCCACAGATTACTCCCATGTGGCACTAGAAAGAATTTCCTTTCCTCATGCTGTGTGTTAGTTGCCATTTAACTAAATTTGTCTCCCCTGTGAAGAGAGAGGCTGATTCCAGTCCCAGTGCATCTCCCAGCTCATGATCTAAGAGAGACGTTAATGCTGGGTTCATTTCACCTACAGGGCACAGAGCTGAGGAAGGGCTGGAGGCAGGGTCAGTCATTCTGGTTTCCATTCCTAGCTCCTGTGAAATGGGTTGGAGGCAGAAGTAAAGCTAATGAGGCTCTATTGCATTGTATAGACCTGATTATTAGACAACAAGGCCCAGCTCTTTCCTCAACCCCACTTCAGCAGCCTGCTGGAGCACAGGCTAAAATTAGCCATCGCTCTGAGGCAGCGGACTATAATGTGGGACTGATGAGACGTCATACATTAAATTTACATTTAGAATGGCCCAGGGTAAGAATTATATTGGTGGGGGAGGGCCTGGATTTTAATTGGCATAGTATTTCATTTAATTACATTGTCTATTTCAGACGCCCGGCACAGGTCTTTAGTGGTAATGCAAAGGAAATGACGAGCGCCATTAGAGATGTGTCATTAATTCAGCATCAGCTCCTTATAACTGCTCGCTGCCCTCTTGTTTGGTCTGGCTAGGGGGTAGGTGGGTTGACTTTAACCCCTTACTCCATGTGACCTAGTGGATGGTGCACTGGGCTAAGACCTAGGATAGGTAGGTTTGATTCCCAGCTCTGCCACTGGCTTACTGGGCCAATGTGACAATTCATGTCACTGCTCTGTGACTTGGTTTCCCCTCTCACCTTTTGTCCATCTGGTGTGTTGAGACAGAGCTCATCAAGGCAGGGGCTGGCTTCTGCTAGGCACGTGTGTAGCGCCTGATGCAATGGGGTCCTAATCTCAGCTTGGTGCTGCTCTACCACAAATGATAAAGGAAAGAAACTGGAGTTGGGTAGAACTCAGAGCAGATAATGATTTCAAAGGGAGTGTGGTGCAGTAGTTAGATCAGGCCACTGGCTAGGACTCCTGGGTTCTGCTCCCAGCTATGGGAGGGGCATGTGGGCTTAAGCTTAGATCAGGGGTCTGGGAGCAAGGATTCCTAGGCTCTAGTCCCATGTCAGTCACTGTCTTGCTGTGTGATTCTTAAGCCAAAGTCTTTTCCCTCCTGTGACACAGTTCCTACCTCTGTAATACAGGGTTAATTATACCAGCCTCCCTATTCAGTTAAGACCTCAGCTGTGGCTGTTTTTTAAGCACCTTGAGATCCACAGATGAGCTCGATGACTGAGAGGATCAAATTCAGGTTCAGAAGCCCCAGCCCCTGCTGCTAGAGCTGAAGGAGATTCCCCCTTAGCAGCATAGGGAATATGACACACAGTTGAGCAGTTTTTATTTCCATCCAGCAGGAGATGGTATGTGCATTGCTTCCTCCCTCTGGGGTCCAAGCAGGTTTTTATTGCCCAGTGCTATTGTTCATGCTGTTGCTTGAGGGCAGCAGCCCCAGTTCTGGTCCCAGTGAGGGAGGAGGGTGGGCCTTTGTCAGCAGGAATGTTTTTAATTGCAACGGCTGTTTGGGAACTGGGCTTTGGGGGCAATGACCTCTTAGACAAGAGAGGCACAGATCTCTCACCCTGCTCCCCATGCCTCCGTGCTGGTCTCCACCCACCAGCTCTGAGCTGTGCAGCATCAGACCCTTGGTCAGTAAATAAGAACTTTAAAAAGGTTTGTGTCTTCTTCTCACATATATTTCAAGTGAGTTGGGAAGAGAACCCAGGAGTCCTGCATGTTTAGTGCCACACACCCCCAGAGGTGGGGTCAGAACCCAGGAATCTTAGCTCCCAATCCCCCTGCTATACCCACTAGGCCCCAGTCTGGCAGAGAAACTGGTTTAAATCCTCCTGGGACAGAGTCCACTCTGTACGCCGGCTGCGGCATCCATTCCCTTTATACATGGCACTGGCCCAGGGCTGCTTGGTGTGTCTCCACGGGCAGCTGGCAGTGTAAGGCACTGTCTTGCCCATCTCCTGGCACTGCCAGTGTTGTGCCCCTCCCGGTTTGGTCAATCTGAGCCCACTGTGTCAAACTGCTCACTCCTGGAAAAGCCTTGGGAAGTTGAGTGGCCTCCGACAGACTTGGCCAGGTCCCAGCTGCTGCACAACAGCTGGGAAGGAAGACGCGGGCAAGAAGGTGGAAATGGGAGGGGTCTGGGATGGGGAGGGCAGCCCTGACAGGTGTAGGCAACTCCAGGTGGGTGTGTGGACCTAGAGAGCCTGGCAGGCAGTGGATGGGGGAATCACAACACTAGGAACAAAGCACCATAGAAGGAAGGGCAGGAGGCACTGCAGGACACTCAGAAATGGGGCTCCCAGGCCAGCTACTTTCAACAATGCCTGCCTGCACGTGCAGGCCTGCCAGGGGGAAGTGGGGGCTGGTCCCATCTTCACCCCCTGCTTGGGAGGGCAGCTTGCGACTTCCACCCACAGGGGATTTCAGATGATGGAAGAATAAACAGCACCGCAGCTGTTTGGGGGCTCAGTCCCCCAGCCCAGAGTACTCCCTTTCTCCCTAATCCTGGTGGGGCACTTTGAGAGGCTCCTCTGCCACGTTTGGGAACAGCCAACAGGGACACAGGCTGCTGCAGTTTGCAAAGCAGAGGGCATTGTGGCCACCCCAGCTGCAGCCTCTTGGGCCAGGGAGCTGAGTCCTGCCCTCATTCTTTTTGCCAGTGAGGAGAGTTTTAGGCTAACAGATTTATTTTTTGTATTAAAGTGCCACACAACTCCTTGCTGTTTTTTCACTGGACTAGACTAACACGGCTATCCCTTTTAAAATTGACGAGATTTTTAGGGCCATGGAAGCCAGGGATTCATGAGGCAGGGCTAAAGTCAGAGAAAGCTGCTTGTCTGCCAGCTACAGCCTTGATTCGGGGTCGGAGGGGGCAGTGGGGGGGTCCCTGCTGCAAGTCCCCACCCACCACTAGCTCCCTTCAGTTGTGTCTCTGCATGTGGCTCAGAGAACCCAGGCAGGATTTGAATTCAGTGCTCTAGAGAGGCAAGACTGTTACTTTAGTGCAAACTAGAGTTAAACCAGGAGTGTCGCTGTCCCAGGGAAAGACCTGGGGCACTGGCACAGGCTCCGCTGCAAGTGCCCTGATTCTCTGCCTGGGCCCTGTCCGGCATCGGGCTCCTGCCGTCACCAGCCTGTCCCCAGGTCCCCAGCTTGGGACAGGGACAGGGATGGGAGAGGCAGGCACTACTGGTGGACACTGGCCCCGGGTCTCCAGCTGGGGACGGTGCTGGGAGAGGCAGGGGCTGCCCCAGACATTCGGGACACTGGCACTGGGACTTGGGGCATGTGCCCCATGTGCCAGGCCCCAGCGATGCCCCTGAGTTAAACCCCTGCTCCACCCCACTGCTGCCTTTGAGGCTGCCCCCATGCCCTCATACTGCCTCTAGTCCAAGACCAATTTCAGACCCATCTCAGGTTACTCTTGAATGCTTTTGCATTCAATCATTTCCCCTCCCAGGGGCCTAACTGGTCTAAGGCTATGTCTTGGAAGGCCAGCCTGCCATGCAACATAGTGGGAAGGCCACCTGGGTTCTTTTCCTGGCTCTGCCACTGACCAGCTACATGATCTCGAGCAAGTGGCTTTCCCTGTCAGTGCCTCTATTTCCCTGTCAACCTGTGTGTAATTAGTTCCTGCCCTGAAGAGCGTACACACACTCTCGCTATATGCTTGTACAGCACCTGTCTGAAGGGGCCTGCATCTTCATAGGTTCCAAGGCCAAAAGAGATCATTGTGATCATTTACTCTGGCCTTCTGGATAATACAAGAGAGAGAACTGCCCCCAAAGGAATTCCTCGAGCAGATCTTTTAGAGAAACAGCCAATCTTTATTTTAAAATTGTCAGTGATGGAGAATCCATCACAACCCTTGGGAAATTGTGCCGGTAGTTAATTACATTCTCTGTTAAAAATGTATGTCTTATTTCCAGTCTGAATTTGTCTAGCTTCAATTTCCAGCCATCAGCTCATGTTAGACTTCTCTCAGCTAGATGGAAGAGCCTATTATTAAATATTTGTTCCTCATCTAGGTACATACAGCCTGTGATCAAGTCACCCCTTAACCATCTTTTTCTTATGCTAAATATATTGAGCTCTTTGAAATTGTCAGTATAAGGCAGGTTTTCTGATCCTTTCATTGCCCTTGTGATTCTTCGCTGAGCCCTCTCCAGTTTTTCAGTATCCTTTGTAAATTGTGGGCACCAAAACTGAACACAGCATTCCAGCAGCGGTTGCACCACAGCCAGATGCAGAGGTAAAATCCTCTGCACCTACTCCAGAGTCTCCTGTTTATGCTCCCAGGATCACATTAGCCCAAATCTTGCTCAGAGTCATTGCTTTCTGGGAGAGAGACCCCCATTCTGAAAGTATGGCCTGCTTTCTTTGTTCCTAGGTGTATGAATGTCTGTTTAACCATGTTAGGTACGTATTGTTGGCTTGCACTCAGTTTACCCAGTAGTCTGGATCACTCTGTATCGGTGAGCAGTCCTCTTCATTATTTGCCACTTCCCCAATTTTTGAGTCATCTGCAAACTTCAGTTATATTTGAGACCTATCAGTTAGCCATCTTTTAATCCATTTAATCTGTGCCATATGATTTTTTGTCTTTCTATTTGTTTAATCACAATGCTGGGCAATGCCAAGTCATGGCCTACAGATGTTTATTAGATGAACACTATTACATATATCAATCAATCTTATCATCTCACCCAAAAAAGATCAAGTTAGATAAGATTTATTTTCCACAAAGCCACATTGATTGGCATTAACTATATCATACTCCTTTAATTCTTTATTAATCGAGTCCCAGATCAGCTGCTGCATTATCTTGCTTGAGTTCAGTGTGAGACAGACAGGCCTATAATTACCGGTCAACTCATTTATCCTTTTTGAATGTTGGCACACCATCAGCTTTTTTCTAGTCTTCTGGAACTTCCCCTGAGTTCCAAGACTTATTGAAAAGCAATTTTGAAAAGTGAGCTCCTCAGCCAGATCTTTTATATCTCTTGGGTGGAAGTTATCCAGAATTGCTGATTTTAAAATGCCTGACTTTCTGCCATTTATCCTTTTACCTTGCTCATCTAGTAGTGGATCAATACCTTTGTTAGGATTCTTTTTTCCCTTAAAAAACAAGCAAGGAACTGCCAAAGGACTCTCTGCTTGTTTTGCTGAACTAGACTAACATGACTACCCCTTTGGACTTTTCCCCCCAATATGCTTTTAAAGGCTCCTTACTGTCTTTGACTCTGCTGGCCACAGAACTCTCCTTATGTCTTGCTTCCCTTATCAATTCATGCAGTTCATAGATTCTGATTTATTTTCCTCCCATTCTGTAAGTTCCCCATCTTCAAAGCATCTGACGAACTGATTTTCTCCTATGAAAGCTCATGCGATAAATAAATTTGTTAAGTCTTTAAAAGTGCCACAGGACTTCTTGTTTGTTTTGATTTATTTTTGTTTCTATCAGTTACCTCTTTTTCCATGTCTATCTATCTATCTATCTATCTTTTATAGTGATCTTCACTTCCTGTCTAAACCAAATCGTTTGGTTTTTTTAAACCAATACGGCCTTCTTCCTCAATTGTGGAATTGTGTTTTCTTGGGCATCCACTAAAGCATTCATCAACAATTCTCAATTATCATTCACTTTCTTCAGCTTAAATTCTTCCAGCTGAGCTGTCTCATAACGGTTTTCAGCTTTAGCCCGAGTTCACATCATAAATGTGATCAAGTCTTGATCACTTTATACCGAAGTTACCATTAATTTTGAGCTCTGTGATCAGTTCCTCTTTATCTGTCAACCCAAGGTGTAATATAGAATTATCCTATGTTGCAACATGCAACATGCTTTGAGTTATAAAACTATAATCTATAACATTTAGAAATTCCAAGGATCTTAGAGCTGGCAGCATGAGACCTCCAGCCTGCGTCATTCAACCAGAAGTCCCTCATGATCATGCAGTTTTGTTTTTGTTTTTTGGCTACACTTTGTAGGCAATATAAAGAGCTGCCTAGTTTGATCTGGTGTCTTTCAGTTTTCACTGTAAGCAAAAGTAGGAAAGGGTAGGCTTGTTGGTAGGACGCTTCAGTGGGAACTAGAAGACCCACTTACATTCCTGTCCCAAATAATTTAAAGAAAAAAATTGTGGTGTGTTTCCTTTCCCCACCAGTTAAATGGGGACAAAGAGAACCGTAGCTGATAAATCCCAGAACTCTCTGTTTGTTTACTGCCACAGGCCAGATCAACACCCAACCCAGACCTGTGGCCCACCTCTCTGCCTGTCCTGGCGGCACACTGATTTTTCTACCAATCCCCCCAGCGCAGGGCAAGGCTACGCATACGCAGTTAGAGACGATATTTAAATTGCAGCAAAGCACCAATTTGAGGCTGACACAAATTACCGCTGAGCGGGCCTGCGGGAGCGGTTGTTACTGGCTAGATCCTCTTTGACGCAGAGCTTAATTGTCTGCCATTAAATTTGCATTAAACCACAAAATGTTGCAGAATGAGAGATAAGGTGTGTGGGGAGGGGTCTCAGGTCCCTTTGCCCTAGCTTGGCACCATAAAAGGGTCTTGGAATTGGTGGAAACAGCTTTGCTGTGCACCGACCTTGTTCCTAGCTGCTGCTCCCAACTCCCCAGCGTTGGGGGCGTGGTCAGAGCACATTGTGCTCTGGCTGTTCTCTGTCCCTCCATGGATCATGGAAAGTGGAGAGTAAATTAGAGCCACCTCGGGAATGCTCTAACTTACGTTCCAGTTGTACTGCAGGGGTGCAGAAGAGGCTCAAAAGTCCTTCCCACCCCACCATCCCTGCCCCACATGCAGGAATGAGGTTCCTGCAAGAGTCAGTCCTGGAAACTGCAGTTCAGGGCTCCCATTTCTCCTGTTCTTTGCTGCGGGTGACAGGGGAGCCACAGGGATTCAAGCATGGGACAGGAGATGAATCTTCCCATTCCAGGGCTATGGCCTTTGTCTCCCTGGTGTTCCCATAGCGAGGGTGAGAGCTGCTTTGGATGGGAGCAGCTACCTCAGGAGATGTGGACAGTTAGGAAAGGTGATGGGGAGAGAGAGCCCCTCCTGGCTGCTGAACTGATGCAGTATGTGGAGGGGACCCTAGATAGGATGTTGGTGTCTCAGCAGCCTTTGTTCAGTGGGAGAGGTGGGGCAGAAGGAGGGAAGTCACTCAGGTGAAGAAATTGAACCAAGAAGTCCTGGTTAGGCTACTCCCCCGGTCTAACCATTAGTCCCTACTCCCCTCCCAGAACTGGGACTAGAACCCAGAAGTCCTGCCTCCACCGCACACCCTCTTCCTGTAACCACTCAGTCATGGTCCAGAACTGGGAACAGAACTCAGGAGTCCTCACTGCCCCCAACCATTAGTCCCCACTTCCTTTCAGAGTTGGGAGCAGATCCCAGTCTCCATCCCATAACCGCTAAAGGCCAAAAGCCAACATCCCACTCACATGACTAGTTCTAGGAGCACTGTAAAATGCCAACGAGTGACTGGGGGTAGCAGGGGCATGGGGGGAGGAGGGAAGCAATGGCTGGGGTCTCCTTCTGAGCCTGGCTTTTCAGCAACAGTATAATTAACCACGCTAATGACGCGTGTGGCAGCCGCAGCAGCTCTGGGGTCTTTCTTTAAAAGTAACAGAGTGGAAGAAGAACGGATGGATTCAGAGAGAGAGAGGTGGGGGAAGGGCGAGACTGACAGCAGAGGGGTTAGCCAGGACGCCTGGGTTCTCTTTGCAGCTCCTACCTGCCGTTTCCCCGCACACCGCGGGATGTTGCTGGTCTAGGGGGGGCTGCCAGAACAAAGGAGCCGCAACGAGGCCAGGCTTCTGGCCCCTCAGCAAGTGGAGGAACTTGATCTGGTGGCCTCCTCTCTTGGTCCTGAACCTGCCTAGCCAAAGTTCACAGAGCAGCAGATCCAGCCACATGTTGGCTTCCTAGCCCCTCTGCTCCCTCTCCAGCTTTGACACCTTCCCTGCCACATCCCTGCCACCACGCCAGATGCCTGGAGCTCTTCACTGCCCCTTCTGCAGACAGGATCACGTTGCTGGTGTTGGGCTTACGGGGCTCAAGCCCCAAGTCCTGGCACCAGAGCCCTGGTTCTTTTCCCAGGCCAGGATGTTCCTGCTGGTGGCACCATCTGAGATTGCAGTCATGGGAAGCTCGGGGGCCGGGGGGAATCAGGATATGCTCTGTATCTTAATGGAAGGGGTGTGGTGGGGGGGCAGAGCCATGGGGGGCAGAGCCTTGGGGCCTCATGCAAGCTCAGCTGAAGGCAGTGGAGTTTTGCCAGCATATGCCAACAGGGGCTGTGGCTGTCGTGTGCCATCTGGCATGGGAAAACCTTTCCATGCAGGACCTCATTTATAAAGTGTTCATAAATGATGTCCCAGTAAAAGGTTAATCGATCCTTACACAGAGTCAATTGCTCTAGGTCCCGTCTATAGCCCTGTGGTGCCTGTAACACGTCTGTGACAGGCCCCGGCATGCTCACAACCTGGACATGCAGCCTCCATCCGTCATTCATTCCCCATTTCCAGACAGAACCAGAATCCTGGGTTCCAAAGCCAGAAGGGACACTTGGCATTGTTCCTTCTGAGCCACAGGGTAACAGAGGCATTGGCCCACCCTGAATTAATGCAGCGAAGTTCAGATGGGCCCGATCCACCTGTCCCGCTTTGGGAAGCCTGGCCAGCTGGTGCAGGGAGGCAGCTCAGACCTGAGTTGTGCAGTGCAATTGTTGCACCACTGTGGTTCTCCCAATGCACTGCAGTGGTGCAAAGAGAGGTGTGCATAGACCCTGGGATGGGTGAATGCATTACAGTGTCCCCCTTTGTGCCTCATCTGGCACACCTGTGAGTGTCACCTAACACCACTTCTGGAGCCTTTGCTTGAGTGCAGCAGCTCTCACATTTAGCAGGGGTGGGCACAGGTTCAAATCTCCAGCACATGGGCCAAGATAGTAAGCGTCTCTTGCCGCAACGGGCATAACATGTGGTCAGACACCATATAGCATGTTGGTGCTGTGCGTGCCAATGTCCCTGATAACAGAGATAAGCATTACTGTCCCTGGTATATCCAGGCCTGCCCTTCAAACACTCTCAGCTAAAAGATCTGCCTGGCCCATGTCTCTAGCTGGGACTGGCTGCCCCTGGAGCGTGGTGATTTATTGTTTTCCTGCTCAGCCTGGTGCTCTATGCTGGGAGACAGGGGAAACTAGTCTGGCTGGGCCAGGGTATGTTGCAATATAAGCTCAGTTCGTGAAAGGATCCAATTGTGTAACTAGAGAGGAGGTGATAAACCACTGCCCAGGGGTCTGGTCTGGTCAGGCAGCTCTTAGGAGCTCTGGATGTCCTGGCTGTGCCCCAGTGGATCCCTCTGTGATTCAGAGAGAGGAACTTAGGCTCTGTGGTCCATTCCATCCTAGGCGTCTCTGTGGCAGCTGTCAACTGGGGGGCACAGTCAGAGACAGATTGTCACCCATTGGTGTCATGGGAGCTGAGCCTAGCTGAAAAATCAGGCCCTTGTTATTTGTGTTATAGAAACATCTGGGGCCCCCATTGTGCCTGGCTCTGTCCCAATACCGAGTCTGCCCCTTCACCAAAGTTCTTGCAGTTAAAACAGATTCAACTAGGAGAGGAAACTGAGGCACGGAGGGAGGGAGTGACTGACCCAGGATTGCAGGGCTGTGTCTAGAACCTACAGCCTCATCTAGGTGTATTACAGTAACACCTTGGAGCCCTAGTCCTGCATCAGAACCCGTGGATTTAGCCGCTGTACATTATTTATTGGTGTATTGTGGTAGAGCTGAGGAACCCCAGTCCTGGATCAGAAACCCATGACGTTAGGTGGTGTACACACACTGAACAAACAGTCCAGTACCTGCCCCAAAGAGCTCACATTGTAAGATGAGACAGCAGATGCAGACAGACAAACTCACGAGCCTAAGGCTCCAGCCCTGTGCCTTGGAGGTGAAAGGCCCCAAGTGCTGTCCCTATGCACTGGAGCCAGCTTGTCCCCCTCTGCTGCCGTCTAGCATCCCGTCCATTAATCACAGCAGCTTGCCGGCGGTCACGCCAGGCTGGTTCCAGGCGTATTTATAGCGCCACCCAAGCAGGTGTCTTTCTCCTAGACAGATGGCTTGACGCCGCCATCCTGCTGGCAGTTTCTCAGCCTATTGGGGTTTCGTCCTTCACGTTAGTGCTTTTTCTTGCCCTTCCCTTTGCCTGGGTTTTAAAACTATTAAAATTTTATTGCACAACAGAGGGAAACATCCCAACGCCTCCCGCCCTGACCTGCAGAGCCTGATTGAAATTGATCCGCACCCCTCCCTAGGTACCATGAGTGAATTCTGTAGGGAAGAGCCAAAGCAGAGAGGCCTTTGCTTAGGAGAGAAGAACTATCTCTATTTCTAACCAACAGGGGCAGGCCACCCCGGCTCTGCCCCCAGTAGAGTTTTTTACACCAGCCCTTTTCAGTTGGTGCCAGCCACAGGAAGCTGAAGGCTACAGCAGCTATGGAAGGTTCCAGCTTAACAAGTCTTGGTCATCCATGGAGAGCATTTACTGAATTCATTTATTACACGACCGCTTGATTTCCAGCTAAGAACTGGTCCCTGTTGTGCTAGGTGCTGTACATACCAGATAGCTCCTGCCCTGACAAAGTTGCAGGCAAAATAGACAAGACAGCCGCTCGGCGAGAGGGGAAAGGGGAAGAACAGGCATGCGGAGTGACTGGGGCGGATGGCAGAGTAGTGCTGCCAGCAATTTGTGAATTCAGTCTCATTGTTTAAAGCCTTTTGGTGGGTGAGGGGGTTTAGCTGGATGGATGGTCAGAGGTGGGGGGATGGAGGAACAGAAAGGACAACAGCAGAAGGGGAAAATTCTCATCACCCATCACTAGTCCAGCACTTCTCATCTTGGGAGTGTCTCTCCTTGGGCTTATGAAACTAGTTGCCATGGACCATCCAGTCCGTGACCCCTTAGCTGACTTGGCCATTCAGGGGGAGGGTTGAGTGAGGAATCTGGTGGGAGCTTTTGGTGGTGATGTGGAGACTGGCCTGAACCTCCTCCACCGCCCACCCCCAGTTCTCAAGGCAATAAAGGAAAGCTCCCTGGCTGTGATTCAGATCCAGTAAGGTCAAGATCTGGGCCAGAATTGGTTCCTCCATCTCTCCAGTGCTTTGTGCTGCCCAGTGTTGTATGGTCTCCAAGCAGTGAGGCTCTCCCTACCCTCAGCAACAGCAATGAACCACAGGCCTGTATGGTTTGCTCTAGATCACAGGTACTTGTGTAGGCAGGGAAGGATGGCACTAGTCCCCCCCCCCCACCTCCACCATGGTTGAGCTTCAGGAGAGAAGATTACTCGCACACTGGAGGGGAACGTTCTCCAAGAGGCACTGGCAGGACTGGCATGTCCTTTGGCCACCCATGTGCCTTGTAGCACAGAGGACTGGGAGCCAGGACTCCTGGGGTCCGTTCCCAGCCATAGGAGGCAGTGTCGGCTCAGCGCTCTGGCAGGCTTTGTACCAGCTAGGCTAATGCCTGACTGCAGGGGTCCGGCTAAGGAATTTCCCATCTCTCTGCCTCATTTTTCTCCACCTGTCAAGCATGAATCACAATATTCACCCACCTTTGCAGCCACCTGGTGTGTCACTATAGACCCTTTGGGCCAGCCTTGGAAGCCAAAGCTGAGGCCTGGGTGTTCCCTGCCCTGGGGTAGAAAGAAACCTCCCCTGCCTGTTACTTGCAGTCTATTATAAAATGGTGTTGAAAACAAACAAAAGAAAAGGCCCCCTTCTCCATCAGTCTAATTATAAATGGGTTGGAATGTCAGTTTATTAAGTGCAGACAAATCTGCACTGACGTCCCTCACACCTCCTCAGCGGCGCTGATGAGGAAAAGCAGGGCACGCGCCCTGCTGGGGGGTCCAGGAATTTTGTCGGTCGAGGCACGCAGCTCTTGGAAGAAATGAATTTTCTGTTTATATTCGAAAGGCGGCTTTGCTGTCTCTTCTACCACCTGCTTGAAAGCTCATTGCTTTTCGGAGGTTGTGCTGTCTTCACAGCGCCTGACTGAAGGTCTTTCACCAGTATCGGCTCCTCTTTGGAATGAGATCCAGAGAAGATAGCGCAGTGATCTTGCCAGCTTTGCAGAGCATCCAACTGCCTGTAGTGCATCTTCCTGCTTCTTTGTGCCACTCCCCCAGGTCTGTGTCTCTGTCTCCCCCTTCTGTGGTGACACTACAGATGTGGGGTGAGATTGCATTGTGTGTAGACAAACTTAAGCTAGATTTCCTTGGGCTTGCTCAGGTGCTGGAAGAGAAGTCCAGCCTCCTACAACTACGCTGCTCTTCACTTGAGCTCGCTTGATTAAAACGGGCTCGGGTGTGGCTGGGCAAAGTGCTGTTATGGTACCTCCAAGGCCTCAGATCTAGTTTGTCAAAAAGAGAGAGAAATCCTGCCTTTTCCATCCCTTTAGCTGTTTGGGTTGGGAGCCTGCAGGAGCGGATGCTCTCTGCTCTGTCTGTGCAGCGCCTGCCACAAAGAGACTCTGATCCCACCAGGGGCCTTTCAGCGCTACTCATAAAAGAAGTCAGGCTGGATCCCTGTAGCCCACTCCAGGAAGAGCTGTGCATGTTCTCCCTGTTGTGCTGGGGGAAGAGCATGCTGTCTGTGACATCCTGTGCCAACCCCTAGCTAGCTCTTTATCTGATGCTTTTCATCCACAGATTTCAAAGGACAACAGTATTGTTATCCCCATTTTACAGATGGGAAAATTGAGGCCCAGCAAAGGGATTTGCACAAGGTCAGCCATCAGGCTAGAGGTAGAAATGGGTGTAGAACGTAGGTATCCTGAATTGCAGGACATTAAACCAGCCACTAGACCAGTAGTTTTGAAACTTTTTTTTCTCAGGACCCAGATGAAAACAATCATTTATGCCTGTGATGCAACAATTATATCTTTGAGCAATGCATTCCAGTCTTTTGTTGGTGGCAGCAGTGGGCACTGCAACTCAATACACAAGGGTCTGCAACCCAGTGCTGCGTCCTGACCCTAAGTTTGAAAACCACTGCACTAGATATCACTGTTCAAGGCTAAAAGGCTGTTAAAGCCATAGCAAAACTTCTGCGGGATATGAAGCGATGCTGTTGTCTGTCTCAAGGCAGTTATGGCCAGCTAAGCTTCTGAGCCACGTCAAAGGAGTAATTTTACTTCCCTCTCATTCAGTACTGTCTGCATGGAGGTTCATAACTGGCGTTCTCTGGCACTTCGACTGAACTGCGTCCTGGCTGCTGACAGGCAGAGAATGTGGGGCGGGGGGGAAGGGGGCTGAATTCTCCCTCAGTCATTCACGAGTGAAACATATGATCAGCCCAGGCACTGGGTGTGTTTTCATTGTAACTCAATCACCAGTAACAAGCGGTGGGAGTCATGAAAAGCCAAAATGCAGGGCGCCTTTCATTGGACCCTGCTGAGACCTCCTGGAAAACGCCAATCAACCGCCTGTTCAGGAGCTGTCACCTCAGTGGGGGCTGTGCTTTGCTGCACCCCTCCTGTCTCCTCACCCACGATTACAAGGGAACAGTTCAGATACAAATGGAGGCTTGGCCCAATTTCTGCTGCTTATTCCCAGCTCTGAGGTCAGGGCGGCTCCATGTTGGTGGGGCTAGCATGGATGCAGGGCAATTGACAGGGATCAGGAGAAATTACAGATGGTGGGCGCATGGGTCAGTCATGACTTAAACCAGTGTTCCTCTGGCTTCTACAAAGATGCGGCTGTATTATGGTGGCAACTGAGAAAGGGACCCCGATGTGCCAGGCATGTCACAGACATGGAGCAAAGGACAGTGGGGGAAATTGAAGCATAGAGAGAGGAAGGGACTTACCCAAAAGGTGGCTGAGCTGGGATGAGAACCTATATTCTGCATCAAAGGGGAGAGTGGGGACTCTTGCTAGCTGTGCAATGGGTAATAAGTATGAGAGAGCAATCTAATGAAGTTTTTGGAATGGGCCTGGGTGTTTCCCCAGTTTTTTATTCAGATTGTTAAAGGGCTCCTGGCTCCACTTCAATCTTCTGTCCTTGCCTCAGCTGAGCTTTCTTGATCATCAAGGGCCCCAGCCCACTACAGCTCTCTCAGCTCAAGAGACTACATCCCTGATGGCCTCTGCTGTCCTGGCTCACTCTGGGGAATGTGCATCAGTTTGACTATGAGCCAGATTCACTGAGTGAATGGCCAGGAGCAGCAAGGCATGGCTGAGAACCACTCCTGACATCTGGGGTGTCTCCAAGATGCCAGATTCTTCTACTGGCCCCTCCTGGCTATGGTCCAAGAATGTGACCTGCAGGGCAACCTGGCAGCCTTTCCTGCTTCTAACCTGGTGCCTCAGTACATTCAAATTGCAGCTCCCAGCTAATCAGTCCCAACTTCCAATTAGCAAGTGATTGGGATGGAGCAGCTCGTCATAATTAACCACGCAGCAGGGAGGTCAGGCTGAAGGGAAGCATCAGGCTGAGCCAACCTGTTGGCAAGCTCCAATTGTTCTCGTCTTCCCAGCTACTGTTCACCCCCACACGCACGCACACTAGCTCCTCATGAGAGGAAAAATCAGGCTGCTGTGAAGACACAGGGACCCAGTCCTGCTGCCTGCCAAGTCTCTAGCAAAACTTCTTGGTAGAGAAATTGGTAGGATAATAGATAAGTGGGTGGATAGTGGAGCACAGATGGCCCTGGATGGGTAGATATGGAGACAGAGAGGGGCGGATGTTGAGGGATAGGTTAGATGAAAGGGTACCCAGGTAATATATGGCCCTGCGTGGATGGAAGGGGTGTGTCGTGATCAAGGGGATCTAGGGATCCATGGTGGTGGTGGTGTGAAACGGGATGGCTGGATGAACAGTGGGCAGTGTGTGGTACAGGAGTGAAAGGAGAAAGGAAGGCTGTGTGTCACAATGCCTGTGTGTAACACATTCTCATTCACGGTGTTTTGCAAAGCTACACCGGTCCCTGGTGAGCACTCTTCTGCCTTCTCTTTCTTTCTCACCTCCCTTCTCTGTCATACGCAGCCCAGTCTCCCTCTATCTCTGTCCCTAGTGCCTTCCTTCCTCAGTCCCTGTTCCCGTCGGTCCACCCCACTGGCTAACCTCCCTCCCTCCAAGCCAGGACCCCTGCCTCTCTGCTCCCCAAGTGACACCTCTCCACAAATCCAGCAGCACAAATTACTGTCCCTGGCTAATCACAGTGCACCACTCTGGCCTGATTGCACCAGGTTATTTATAAAACATGGCAGTTGAATCCTGCCTGGCTCCAGGCCTGAAAACTGCCCTGAGACGCCATTCCCCCAGCCCACCCCACAAGCCTCACTGTAATTGTTGTTTTCTGCCACCGTGTTGAGCATTGATTGGACTTTGACATTGATTTCCCCTTCCCAGGGCAGCCCTCTGACTCCTACTACAGCCAAAGTGGAAAGGGGAGCAGCAGAGAGATCCAGTGGCTTGGTGCAGTGGTGAGGGCAGACGACTGGAAGTCATGACTCCTGGGTTCCTCTGCCCAGCTCTGGGAAGGGAATGTTTTTTCCTTCATTTGAGTGGAGGGCGGAGACACGGAGTCAGGACTCCTCTATTTTCAGTGCTGAGAAGGCGCTCCAGGGGAGAGTTGGGTCTAGTGGTCAGAGCAGAAGAGCGCACTTGAACTCTCATCCAGAGCAGAATTTGGGTTTGTGTTTTTCCTTTTAAGGCAGGTCTGTCTGTCCCTCTGTTTGTGCGGGGTTCAGCTCCAAAATGCTGCTAACCTGAGCATTGCAATTGCCCTCTCATGGACCCCCAGGTCCCTCCAGTGAGCTGGTCTCTAATCGCCCTTGCCTGTAACCTGTCAAGCTCTCTGGAAGGACCAGCCCGCATCCTGGCCATGTGGGAACTATGCTCCCGGAGGGTGGGGAATCATTTTGGGTTCACCCCAGTGATTTTCCAGGGTCACCGAGCTTGGTCATGGAATTACCGGGGAGATTTCTTGAGGCTCCCACAGGAATCAACCCACGTCAGCCCGCATCAGTGCAGTGCCATGCTGACGCCATCGCGTGCCTCCGCTTTGGGGCACTGGCTCCCCACTGCACCTGGGGGGCGGGGGCATGGTGGGGTGGGCAAAGCCTGCTAATTGGCAGCCCAGAGGATGACTCTCCTGGGGTGTGTAAGTGGGGAAATGCTCCACTGCACCCCTCCTGCACAGCATGTATGTGCACCCTTTATACATCCCCTCATACACACAGCCGTACGCACACCTGTTATACATCCTGTCACACAGCCCATACACACACCCATTAGACACCCATTTACACACACAGTGTATGCACACCCGTTATACATCCCCTCCCACATAACCCATACACATACCCCTTACACATCCCTTCACACACAGCCCACCAACCCATTATACACTCCCTCATACACAGCCTGTACACGGCGCTTACACCCCCCTCACCTTTCCTGTTACACACCTGTACATCCACTCAACCTGTACACCCTCCCATACACAGCCTGCATACCACCCTCAGACACACCTTTATACAGAGCCCCATATACTCCCTTACATATTCATCCCCACTCATACCGTCTGTACACACCCCTTATACACTTCTCATGTGCCTCTTATGCACCCCCAAACTCCTCACACAGCCCATATACCCCCTTATACACACGCAAATGCTTTACACACATCCCCATACATCCTCATAAACACCCCGCATCTCCTCACACACAACATCCTTGTACATCTCCTCACACACACCCCCCATATACACCTCCTCCCATGAGTATGCAGACACAATCCTTACAAACACAGGTTTACAGAGACACACATACACCTTTATACATCCCCTACAGTCTTCACATACATAGATATATACATCCACACAACCCTCACACACACACTCCTTATATACCTCCCACCTCTGCTCACATACAGATATAAACACACAGGTATATATTTACAAAAACATTTACACATGCACAGAAGTCTACATAGCACACACCTCTTATGCATACACCCACACTCATGCACACACACAGGTGTACACACACTCCTTACACACACCCAGATATACATAGATATCCACCCTTACATGCACGTAAGGGAGAACAAAAGTTAGGTCGCTCACTCTAACCCTTTCTTCTCTGCCCCCCACAGCCACCCCTCGTTCTTCACCCTGTAATCTCTTCTTCCCCACCCCTGCCACTACCCAATTCTTAGGCTGCATCTCTCACTGTAACTCTACCCTGTGCACCACCTGGTGCTCCTTGCTGTTTGCCAGCCCCACAAGTGAGTTGGGCAGGGTGGGGGTCATGGTCCCTGTTTACTCACTCATATCGCCTCACAGCTATTTATAACCTGGCCTCGAAGAACTCCAGTCTGCAAAACCAAGTGGGGACTAGACGTGGGTGGGTATTAAGGGATTTTCCCCTCTTGGCTGGACAGCACCATTTTGTGCTGTGCAAAATTATCTGGTACCAACAGAGATTGGGGGGGGGAGCAGATGGGGGGTGGACTTGGCACAGAGCCCATCTAGGCTTTTGAGCACCCTTCACACCACACCTGTCCCCACTCGGACAGACTCAGCGTGCCTGTGTAAAATGGGTGTTCTGAGCTCCCCGCCGCAGCACGGGACCCCTGGGCAGGGCATTCTGGCCTGGCTGCTTGCATCCCTGCTGGGAAAAGCCTGTTTTCAGCAGACTTGAGCATCCCCAGATCCCCTGTGGCCACTCTTAGGGTCTCTTGGCATTGGGTGTGGTGTCTAGGGGGAGAGCAGGGAGTTTAGGAGTCAGGACTCTTGGGGATCTGTTTCCAGCACTGGGAGGGGTAGTGTAATCCAGCAATTAGTGCAAGGACCTAGGAGTCAGGGCTTCTGGGCTCTGGGGAGGGACAGTGCTATCTAGTGGTTATGGGTTCTTCCCCCAGATCTGCAAGTGACCCTATGTGTGACCTGAGGCAGTCACCCCAGCCGCTGCGCTTCCCAGGCTCTCCTGCTGGGAGCATTCCTCTGATTGTTGTTAGCCAAGTATTATTATTTGCACTGTGATAGTAGGCAGGAGCCTTAGGCCTGACCTAGATGTGCTAGGTGCTGTACATTATCTATTGGGTGTAGTACAGTAGCTTCTAGGAGCCCCAGTCCTGGCCCTGAGCTAGGTGCTTTCAACACAGACCAAAGAGACAGTCTTTGCACCAGAGAGCTTGCGGTTTGTTCTCTACTAGGAGGTGGGCTGGGTCTTTTCTCACTGCCAGGTCTTTGTGACCCTAAGGACAAACCTATGGGAAATGTCCTCACGGTGACACACGGAACCAGACTAACAGCTTCTACGGGTGTGGAAGGAGACCACGTCCACTCCTGAGCTGCCCTGAATTACCGTGCTGCTGAATCATTTGGGGTCCTTTATTCTGAACCTGGTTTCTAGTAGTAAGAGGAGATACACTTCCTGGGCAGGTCGTATGGTCCAGTAGGTGCCAGTCAAGACTCTTGGGTCCCATTCCCTGCTTGGGGGAGAGCAGAGGGCAAACAGGGTTTAGCGGTTAGCCATGAAAGATGGCTGCAGGATGCTTAGGTCCTGTTCCCAGGACTGAGAGGTTAGTGTGCCCTGGAGGATAGAGCGGAGGGCTGGGAGTCAGGACTCCTGCATCCTATTCCTGGTTTTGGAGGAGTGGAGTCTGGTGGTTAGAGCACTGGGATGGGAGTGGTGGGACTCCTGGGTTCTGGGTTTAACGAGCACTTGTGAGGCACTGCAGAAGTGTGGCTGGAAGGTAGATGCCATGTTGTGGAGAAGAGGAGGAGTAGGTGCATGGAGCCGGCACCATGGGCTCTGAGTTCGATCTGACAGTGACAGTCACCCCCTATCTTTGCAGGGCCTGCTGATGGGCAAATGAAGGATGGGCCGCTCCTGAGTCTCGGCCAGTTCCACTCAGCTCTCTGGCTGGGAAGGCCACGAGGATGCCCTCCTCCTGCCCTGCTGCGGCTGCTCTCCTCTTCCTGCTGGGCCGATGCCTGCTTCCATCTGCACTCTCCTTCCCCAAGGACCTCGCTCCTCTCAGCACTGTGGGCTTGTCAAGTAAGTGAGCCAGGCCACTTCCGCCCACCACCACACTGAGCGGGGAACCCATGGCAGTCAAGTCACAGGCTTGGGCTGAAACCTGCCAAGCTCATGTCACTTGAGGCCGCTGCCTGCCGTACAGGATACTGGGCAAGCCACATAGTGGCCTTGGCTGTGGTCACTAGGCCACATGACTTGCTGTCGGGACCACATCTGCCCCACTGCCGCCAAAGGAGAACAAATGGGGTTGTCCTCACCCAGCCTGGAAATGGTTTCCCCAAGTCTGGAATGAACCCCTGGGACCAGAACATTGTCTGTCTATGGCAGGGGTCTCAAACACACGGCCTGCAGGCCACATGTGGCCCCTAAAGCTATTACCTGTGGCCCACGACGACACAATCATTACTGATATTTGCAATATCGTTGTATGAAAAGGTTTCAGTGGTGCAGCCGTTGGGCTAACGTACTAATCCTCATGTGGCCCTCATGGTGATTTGAGTTTGAGACCCTTGGTCTATGGGGTGGAGAGGGGTCTGATATGAAGAATGCTGTGTGTCATTAGGGTGCCCCTCAGCCACTGTCCCCAACTCAACTACTAAATTAACCCATTCAGTGCTGGGAGTCACTGGTTGCTGTGGTGATGGCATTGATAGCAGGTCCTGGTACATGTCATGGCAAAGGGGAACCCTGGGGGGCAGGAAGTGGAAGCGCGTAATAGCCACCCTTCCTCTCTCTGCTGCCAGCTACATCCCAGTACCCCTGGTTCCGAGGTCTTGCCGGTGACAACGACACAGCCCAGCTTGGCCTGGATTTCCAGAGGATGCTGCAGCTCAACCAGACGCTCTTCATCGCTGCACGGTGAGTGAGGAGAGAGACTGCCTGCTGGTGGCATCATGCCCGGGCATCTTGTGTGCAACACAGGCCTGTGCCCCTCACCCAGCTGTGTATGCCCACGCCAAGCCATGTGTCTCTCGCCAAGCAGTGTGTGCCCACACTTCTTTCCCAGCCACGTGTGTGCACACCCTCACATCCACAGCACACACCTCACACAATGCTTGCTCAACCACAGCATGCACATGGCCTCACATACCCCCACAGCCCGACCCCATGTCTGTGTCATCCATGCTGGATCCCAGCACATGACTTGCACTCTCCTCACACAATCAAAGCCTGCTTACACATCCTGCCTGTGCCCACAGCATGCCAATGGATGGACATCAACTTCAATTAATGAAATTGGAGAAAGTCCAAAGAAGAGCAACACAAACGATTAGAGGTTTGGAACACTTAACTTATGACGAAAGACTGAGAGAACTGGGTTTGTTTAGTCTGGAAAAGAGGAGACTGAGAGGGGACATGATGACCGTTTTCAAGTACCTAAAAGGTTGTCATGAGGAGGAAAGAGAAAAATTGTTCTCCTTGGCCGCTAATGATAGGACAAGAAATGATGGGCTTCAATTATAGCAAAGGAAGTTAAGGATGGACATTGAGAAAAAATTCCTAACTGTCAGAGTGATTAACCACTGAAATAAGTTGCCTAGGGAGGTTGTGGAATCTCCATCACTGGAAGTGTTTAAGAGCAGGTTAGACAAGCACCTGTCAGGAATGGCTTAAGAGGGTGTTTGGTCCTGCCATGACTGCAGGGGACTGGACTCGATGACGTCTCAGGGTCCCTTCCAGTTTCTATGATTGTATAAACCTCCAACCCCACCCCCACTGTGGTCCTTTTGCCTGCTTACCTTTTCAGTGGATTGTTACATCTCTGCTCTCTCTTCACAGGGACCATGTTTATGCCTTTGATGTCAGCCAGGCCACCGAGAACTTCTATCCCAACAGGGTGAGGAGGAAGTGGAGTCACTACCTTGCTGTTGTGGGAGGGGGTGTCTGGAAATTGTCCTTCCTGTCCGATCATGGTGCAGTGGTTAGAGCAGGGGGCTGGGAGTCTGGACTCCTGGGTTTTTATTTCACCTCTGTGGCAAGAGGTTAGAACACCAGCCTGGGCATTCTTGGCCCTCACCATTCTGAATTAAAGGCTGGTGTCAGGGGCTGTCCACAGAGCATCCCATGTGCCTGGCTGCAATCCTTACCCTCCTTGACTTAGCCAGAGGTCTGTGTGGTCCCAAGCTCCCCACAGAATAGCTTCAGGCCTGAGACATTCCCCTCCTAACACCCTTCCCTTACCTTGCCCACCCTGCTCTAGCATCTCACCTGGAAGACCCAGGACATGGAGAATTGTGCCATGCGTGGGAAGCTGCAGGTAAGAAATGCAGCTCTGCTTCTAGATGTTCCCATACAGATGTTCACCCCAAGAACATTGCCCTTCCCTTCATGGGAGCTGTGGTCTGAGGGCCCAAGCCAGGTACCACAACTACAACAGTTTCAGGGTCTAAGCTCTCACATGCTTCCAAACAGCAGCCAAATGAGGGCCACCTTTGTCCATTTCCACTCAGGGAGGCCCAGGGCTCAGCCAGCCATGGAGGCTGAATTGACCCAGATTGTGGGAAGCTCCCACTGCACCACCCTGGAGTTGTGCTATGTCCCGTGTGCCTGTCAGATGTTGCTCTCCACCCCAGAGGTGGCTGCATTCCAGTGATGCACTGGGCTCAAACTTCCAAGGTGCTTTGAGATCCCCCAGGTTGTATGGGATTAGAGGAATGTGACGTCTTATTGTTCCTGTCTCCTTTCCTCCTCAGTCATCAGTTGACTCAGGTTCTGGCACCATGTAATCTGTACAACAGCTGCACCCCAGGTGACACACTCTCTTCCGCCATTGGAACCATCTCACTATTCCCGCTTCTTTGCCCCTCCGTGCCACTCGATCACCCCCCCCCCCAATGCCAGGGGACACACCCCACAAATACAAAGTGACCAAATCCTTCCTTCTCAGGGCTGGGCAGCGCCATGCGCCTCCAATGTCAGTTACGAGGTGACCTGCACCCCCTCTGCCCCACTACTGAGGATCCCATAATCCCTGGTCTGGGGTAGGGTGACAGTTTAATTTGGATCTTGAATAACCCCTGGTAGGATGAATGCTACAACTACATCAAGGTGCTGGTGCCCAAGAATGATCAGACCCTCTTCGCCTGTGGAACGAACTCCTTCAATCCTATGTGCCGGACCTACAAGGTAAGGGCACCATCCCCCATGCAGCAACCCAAAACCCCATGGGACCAAGCTCAAGCATTGGGGCTTGCGGGGTGGACTGGTGCTGGTGGGTCTCTTCTCACTTAGCGTCCTGCACATCCTAGGTATGTCCACACATCTCTTTTATTTTGAGATAACACTGTTTATTTCAAAATAAAAAAGATTGGGTCCATGCGACGTTTTCTTATTTCGAAATAACAGGCTCTGTCATTTCGAAATAAGAACCGTCATTTCGAAACAACTTAAACCCCATTCATTTCGAAACGGCTGTTATTTCACCATTGTTTCAAAACAACTGTTTCAAAACAACATGTCCAAATGGCCTTATTTCAAAATAACCATTTTGAAATAACGGCCGTTTCGATATCAGGCTTTCCCTTAATTCAAATTAATATTTTCTTAATTTGAATTAACTTATTTCAAAATAAGGACTTTGTAACTTATTTTGAAATAACGATGTATGTGTGGACATAGCCCCTGAGGGCTGTCCTTGCTGGTCCACATGGCTGGGCAAATCCTGTTAGCATCCACTGAATTTTGAAAGACCATGTTGCAGGGGCTGGCCTGGCTAAGCTGGGCATTTCAGTTCCAGTCGAGGCTCAGAGCTCAAAAACTGCACCAGCTGGTGGCTGCTGAGTGACCCCTGGCTGAGATGAGTTTGCTAGTTCTCAGCCTTGGTCCTCCCAGGCAGGTATTCGGGTCCCAGAAACCCCAGTATGGGCAGCCTCAGCAGAAAGGCCAAGAAATGAATGGAACCCATAGAGTGGAGTTTCCCTCAGTTCAAATGGGGGTGCACCCTATCTGGCTACTGATTCCTCCAAGGTATGCACCAGTCAGGATGGGCAATACCTGGAGGAGCAGGGAGCTCCATGGGCTGTGTCTCCCTGTCAAGGATGATGAGTTACCATGAGCTGCAGAGCTCTGTGAGCCATGCATGGGCCACCCAGGGCCTCTGAGGGTCAGTCCAGCCCTGCCCAACCCTTCTTTTGAGGAGCTTCTGTGAATTGCTGTGGCAAGCTCTTCTGTGGGGCTCTGGGTGCGGTTTGCATGATGTGTAAGTTAACTTTGACCTTTGGTTCCCAGATCAGCACCCTGGAGCAGGAAGGGGAAGAGCTGAATGGCCAAGCTCGCTGCCCCTTTGATGCCAAACAGACCAACGTTGCCCTTTTTGCAGGTACGCTGCTATGCACACAGTGGGTGATAGGATGCAGGCTGCCCAGTGCAGAGATAGGGGTGTGTGTGACATTCAGGGTCCACGGCAAAGAAGGGGGTCTCATCGCCACAGAATTGCACAAGCAAAGCGGTGACACTTTGCTAAGCTGAGCGTCATCCCCTGGCATGTCAGCCTGTCTGGGGAAAACCCGATTCTCCCTTTAGCTGGTCACAGACTTTAAAGTGTGATGTCAGCATGTATCATAATCCAGTTGCTTATTCCTTGCAGTTCAGCCCTTCTGTTCTCCCACAGAGTGTCTGGCCCTGAGGGTTAGTTTGGGACTGCGAGGGCCGGGGGGTGCATAGTTCCAACCCACACTGGCCTTTGCATTCTGTGGGGGGCTACTGCAAGTGTGGGGCCCGTCTCTGAGGCACGTATATCGACACACAGCAGTTTGCTTGCAGAGGCCATGGGATGACACTCTTGGGTCTGGGCTGCAGTATCTCACTGAGAAGTCCAGAAGCAGTTTGTTGGCTCGGTTCATCAGGGATAAATCCCTGATGGTGGCCAGCCTGGTCTTTGCCCTGGGGTTACTAGGACAGAGTGCCACAGGGTACATGTGGGGCAATCTGGGGACAAACCCATCTGCATTAGATATGTCCCTGATGAGGCCTCATGTTTCCTTTCTTGCTTGCTTTCTTCATACATGTCTATGTCTCTAATCTGTCTGTCCTTCCATTCCCAAACACTCCCTAGATCTATCTGTCCATCCATCCCCCTATCTATCCACGCATCTAAATGCACCTCTTCTGTCTATCTTTCTATCTATCTATCTGTCCAATCATCCTTTTTCTGTCTCCTTCAGGGGCGTCACTGCCCCCAAAAAACATTTGGGGCACACAGCCCCTCCCTCGAGACATCTCCCCCACTCACACATCCCTGGGCTCAGTCCAGCTGTTCTGTCAGGGCTTTGGAGCTGGACCACGGACGGAGCAGCTTGGGCCAAGTCACACCGGACCCGGAGCTGCACTGCAGGGCCACACCAGAACCAGAGCCATGCCGCCGAGCCAGGCCAAAGCCCCAGGCCCAGCCAGAACTCGAGCGCAAGTCATGCCACTGGGCCACGCCCCGAGCTGGGCTGATCTGACCATCCCCACCCCTGCCCTGCCCTTCCCTTCTGTGAATGGGGCCTGGAGCCTCCTGGGCAGGTGCGGGCAGAACCCAACTGTTTATATTTCCTGCCCTGCTTCACCCTAGGCTACATGCCTGGTTGTGGAGCAGGGCGGGAAATTTTAAATAACCCAGCTGGCGGGACTCAGGGCACCGCTGCAAGCATTCAGGGTGCGTTCCCTGTGTGCCTTATAGCAGCGACACCACTGGTCTCCTTCCTTCTCTCATGCTCTTTCTCCCATTCTTCCTCCTCTTTCCCAGACGGGAACCTGTACTCAGCCACCATGGCAGACTTCCAGGCCAGCGACGCGGTGATTTACCGCAGCTTGGGTGAGAGGAGTCCCGTGCTCCGCACCGTCAAGTATGATTCCAAATGGCTGCGAGGTGAGGGGGCCAGAAGCCATGAGGAAGCCCTAGCTGGGGGCAGGGGGCAGACAGCTGCAGGAATACACTGCGTTCAGGAGCCAAGGGGGAGGGACTGTTTGCCCCAATTCCCAAATTTGCCTGGTGCTCTGCTGTGGAAGCAAATAGCTCCTATGAAGGGAACTAACAAGAGCCTTAGCTCTGGCAGGGAGCATAAAGTAGCATAAAGCAGGTGGGGACTGGACTTCATGCTTCTATCCCTGATTGTGCTACTACTTGAGAAAGTCCCTTCCCCACTCTTTGCCTCAGTTTTCCCCCTGTACAGTGGGGGTGACATTGACCCATCCCAGGAAGGTGGTGGGGGTGTTTCTGCGGCTTCCTAAATTAACATCTGCCAAGCGCTTTGAGTTTTTTACATCACCGGGGCCTGAAACAGCAGTGGCTTCTCCTCACTTCACCCCCATCTCTGCCCTTCTCCCCAGAGCCCCACTTCCTTCATGCGCTAGAGTATGGGAACTACGTCTACTTCTTCTTTCGGGAAATCTCCATGGAATACACCACACTAGGCAGGGTGAGTGTTGAGTGGGTGGGCAGGAGGAGGCTTAACATTGCTGGGCCCTAAGGGATGGGATGCAGCCACGGGGAGCAGAGGTTGGCATGCTGACATTTGGGGACCCACTGGTGCTTCCTGATAACACCCTGATGGCCAAAGGGGCCCATGCCCAGCACCTTCCAGCCTGGGCTTTGCAAAGGGGCAAGAGGCAGCTGGTCACCTAAATCCTATAAGCAGGAAAGAGGGCTGATCCCTGAACCCCTCCCAAAATTCCAGCACCCTTGCTATCAGGAGGATGGGGGCGAGGGTCAACATAGTTTTGGGTGGGCAGATGGGAGGGTTCCCTCTTGCTCTCAGTGGGGGGCAGGGAGACATTCCCCATTGCTCTGGATGGGGGAAATTCTCAGTGGGAGCAGTTTTGAACAATCCACCGTTATGGCTTGGAGCACTCTGTGTGGCCATCACTGTGGTCTCTAGCCTGGCCGTGCTCCAGTTGAGCCCCACAGCAGGAAGGAAATGCACCCACCTCCCATTCTTAACCCTAGGTAGCCCAAAGACTCGCACTGGCTGGGCCTGCCACAGAGCACCTCAGCTTGGCTGGAGCTGTCTGTTAGCACCCCAGCAGGACTGGCCACCCCTTGTGGCTGGGCCTTGCTGGGCCCCTCCCTGTAACCAGTGCCCTGTCCCAACAGGTGATCTTCTCACGTGTCGGCCGGGTGTGTAAGAATGACATGGGTGGCTCACCCCGGGTGCTGGAGAAGTACTGGACCTCCTTCCTTAAGGCCCGGCTCAACTGCTCCGTGCCTGGAGACTCCTTCTTCTACTTTGACGTGCTGCAGGCTATCACTGACATTTTCCAGGTCAACGGGCGCCCTGCCGTCTTTGGGGTGTTCACCACCCAGTCCAACAGGTACCACAGCACCCCTCCAGCCCTTCAAGTTTGCTCTGCACCCTCCTGGGCATAGCACTGGAATGGCGTGTGTCTGCAACACGTCTTGCACCTTTAGGGGCCTCTTGAGGGGTAGAAGGAAGAGATGGGAGTCTGAGGGTGCTGGCAGGAGAGATGAGTTGGGACATATTCCCCAACTGGGGGGAGGAGGGAGGAGCTGAGCTCTGCCATTGAGTTTCATGGGAGCACGGACAAGTCACTTGGTCACACTGTGTCTCAGTTTCCCAAATGGAACAGTGGAGATAATGAATGTCCCTGTCCCCAGGAGCTGAGAGAACCAATCCATTCCTATCAATTATAGGCTCTGATGAGGAGCCTGCTAGGAAGGCTGAAAGAAGCAGGAGCAGTGGTACAGGAGGAGGCCAACTGTGTCTCCCCCACCTCCCTGTCACTTCCTGCCTGCAAAGCTCACAGGATTCTTAATAAGTGACCCTGTGACAACAAGAGGTGCACACGGCTGGGAGACCCTACAATAACAAAACAGTGTGTGCGGCTCCAGGGTGCAGGAGAAGTCCTGCGAAAATAACAAACTCGTGTGCATTGCAAAAGACCCTGCAATAACAAAGGGAGATGTGTGGCTCCAGCCATCCTGAGAAACCCAGCAATAGCAAAGCAGTGTGCATAGTCCAGCCTTACCACCCTGATCCCTTCGAGAGACCCTACAATAACAAACCAACATGTGCAGCCCTAGTGCTCACAGGAGATCCATGTGGCCCCATGAAGGATGATTTCCTGTGCTAGCTACAGTGTGGGGAGCTGTTAATTGTGATAAGAGGAGGTGCCACAAAAGGAGGAATTTTTGCAGGGCCCCTGGAGCTCTTTCCAGCAGGAATGTGGATGCAACAGTATTCATTAGCAGGTACCAGGCAAATGATGGGTCAGGTGCTGGCTCTGCCCTCTCAGCTGGGTGGCTAATGGAGAGAACTATGGCCCATCTGACGTGTTTTATCACTATTTAGCCTTTCTGATGAGAAGAAATATGTCTCCTTCCCCCAGCATGCTCACTGTGAGGGCTATTTCTTAGGAGCTGGTGGAGGTGGGGGGGTTGGATCATGTCTGCTGTTGATCCACTTTGTGCCATGCGGGGGGAAGGAGGGGTGGAAAGAGACTAGAGGGTGTCATGGGGCACTGGGGTGTGGAGAGGGAATCAGGGATGGGGTTTTGCTGGGTGGGAGGGCTGAGGGGGGAAAGTGGAACGTGTGAGGCAGGTAATAAAGGTGTGGAGGACCCTGACTAGGGGTAGGGGGTGCAGAAAGAAGAGGATGGGAAGGGCAGGAGAAGAGTTCAGGGGTAGGATAGGAATGAGGTTCAGGGGGACAGTTGGAGGATCTATGTGGACTGAGCTCCCAGGGGAGATGGGACATTGGGAGTAGGAGCAAAAGAATCCTAAACCCTCCCTGCTCAGTGCCACCCCATGGGTGCATCCAAAGCCCATATAGTGACTGTGACCCCCGCCCCTCGTGTCACAGACTCTGATCCAGTAGCCCTCACGCAGCCCTTCTTGATTGCCTTTGAGGAGGCTGTTGGGGGGAGGCTAAGTCTGAGCTCAGCCCTGCAGTAGCTTCCTCTCATCTCTCTCAACCCCACCCACCACCAGTATCACCGGCTCAGCAGTCTGTGCCTTCTACCTGGATGACATCGAACGGGTGTTCAATGGGAAGTTCAAGGAGCAGAAGAACACAGATTCCTCCTGGACCCCAGTCCCAGAGGAGAAGGTGCCAAAGCCCAGGTAAGCAGCCCCCAAAACAGTGGGACATGTAGGGCTGTTACTGGACAGGGTGAGGGGCTGGAGCCCAGGACTCCTGGGTTCTGTTTTTTAGCACTGGAACTAAAGGCTAGAATCAGAGCATGCATTGGGTACCAGGTCTCCTGGATTCTTTTCCTGGCTCTTGGCAGGGGAGTGTGATTGGAGCAGAGCTGGGCATCTCTTCCAAGCTGTGGGGGAGCAGTGGGTCAAGGGTTTTTGCCCCCCACCAATGCACACATCCCAGCGCCTTATGTATATAAAGAATCAGAGACAAGGTTGGTTTGGTTCACACAGCATCAGATCCCTTGAAGATTGGATGGGCATTGGGCATGTGGGATTTGGACGGGTGGCAGCATGAAGTGTCATGCCCGAGCTGCCCATACACACGTCTGGATTCTCTCTGTCCTTCCAGGCCGGGTTCCTGCGCCAGCATTGGCCAAGGGGCTGGCTATCAAACCTCCAATGAGTTCCCTGATGAGACGCTAGCCTTCATCAAGTCCTACCCACTTCTGGATGAGGCCGTGCCATCTGCCACGAGAAGGCCCTTGTTCACCAAGACTACCAGCAGGTATGTGGGCACTGGGGTTTGAGGGGCAGCTGAGCATGCCCTTCCACAGAGAGGAGAGAAGGCAGGCCCGATGCCTCCTAGGCAGCCAGTAGGTGGGGGAACTGGAGAGCCACCAAGCCTGGCCACGTGTCACCTGTCTCCTTGCCCAAGGCCTCGTTTTCCCCCATGCTCCTCACCTTCCAGAGCTGTGGAGAGCTTCACATGCTCCTGTCTATCCCATCTCCCTCAAGACTGTCCCCTGTGCTCAGCCCTCCAAGATGTTGTTTCATCCTACAGTGAAAGTACTCTGACTTGGGAGCTCCTACATCTTCCTCTAGGAGCTGGTGCTGTCAGATCATCTTCCCGGCGAGGCTCTGTTTCAGCCTATCCATCCCAGTCCCGGGTGGCTCACCCATGCAGCCTGATCCTACAGAGTCAGGGAAGGGGGACTGTATCAGGCTCTGCTTGGGACTGAGGGGCAGCCATCAATGGCAGCATCAATTGACCCCAGGCTGTGGAGCTGGATTCCTTTGGGGCCAATCATCTGTTCCCAACAAATGGACATTGGCCAGTGATTAGTGAGAAGAAATCATTTTGACCTGGGGAAAGACCAGCCTCTGTGCATATGCCCGCGTGTGCCAACAGGGTCATGTCCATGCTGGTTTGTTCACGTGCGTGCAACAGTGCACATACCTGCGTGCCCAAGTGTGTGTATTTGCATGAATGTTTGTGTGCACCCCATGTCCAGGTAGGTTTCCGTGTGTCCCAGTGACGCATGTGGGTGTGCAGTTGCAGGTGCCTGTGTCAGTATGTTTTTTCTGATGCAATAGTCCATGTGCAGGGGCATGGCCGTGTGTGTGCTTGTGTAAACACATGCATGTGTAGATGCACAAGTGTGCATGTGTCCACTGACTTTCAAGCCCTCTGGGCTCGCATGCCAGGCTTGTGCCCTGACCTTACTCCCTGGCACCCCTCAGGTACAGGCTGACCCATCTGGCAGTGGACACAGCCGCTGGCCCCCACAGGAACTACACAGTGCTGTTCCTTGGCTCGGAGGATGGGATGGTGCTGAAAGTGCTTACCGGGACCAAAGAGAACTCCAGTGTGGAGACCCTGGTGCTGGAGGAAATTGCCGTCTACAGCCCATCCCAGTGAGTGCAGTCTGGGCCGCGTGTGCTGAGCACGGGCCCTGCGGGAGGGGCGCCTGGAGGGAGAGATTAAGACAGGGGTCTCAAACTCAAATCACCATGAGGGCCGCATAAGGACTACTAGAGGGCTGCATGAGGATTAGTATGGTATCCTGAGGGCCACACCACTGAAACCTTTCCATACAATGATATTGCAAATATCAGTAACAATCATGTCATTGCAGGCTGCAGGAAATAGCTTTAGGGACTGCATGCGGCCTGCGGACCCCGTGTTTGAGACCCCTGGATTAAGACTAAAACTAGGAAAAGCAAGATCTAGCAGTTAGACAAGGATGCCTGGGTTCTAGCCTCAGTTTAGGGAAGGCGAGGTCTAGTGGTTAGAGTGAAGGGGTGAGGGGTGGGGTCATGTCTCTAGGGTTCTGTGCCTGGATCTGAGTGAATGTGGCTGAGTGATTAGAGACATGGACTGGGAGTTCGGACTCCTGGGTGGGCCACTGTCTGGCTGCATAGCCTGGTAGTCTTGCCTGCCCTGCTACATGCCTCAGTTTCCGCATTTGTGAAACAGGGAGAGTGACTCTGCTGGCTCCATGCTTTTGTGGGAGGGGTGTTGGGGCACTGGTTTGGTTTTAACTTTGGCTTTCTGTGCTTGATCGCAGGTGCAATGCAAAGAGGGAGGACAGGCGGGTTGTGAGCCTAGAGCTGGACAAGGCCCATCAGGCCCTGTATGTGGCCTTCTCCAGCTGCGTGGTGCGTGTACCCCTCAGCCGCTGCGAAGCCTATGGGAGCTGCCGCAAGTGAGTGGAGGATGGGCTGGGTGTTGGGCAGGGGATTTCTGCCCCAGCACCTCTGGGTGCTGCTGTTCCTGGGCTGGGCTGGATCCTTCCCAGCAGCATCCAGGGGAGGGTGTGTCACACATTTGTGTGTGCACATAAGGAGTGTGTGTTGGAGAAAGTTTCTGTGTGTGTACAGGTTGTTGGGGGGGGGGTGTCAGGAAAGTATACACATGCATGTGTGTAGGGTGTACGTGTTGAGGAAATCTCTTTTATGGGGAGGTGTACACTGTGTGTTTGTGTCTGTCTGTCTGTCTGTCTGTCTGTCTGTGTCAGGAAGTATGCACAGATGTGTGTGGTGGGGGAAATCCCTGTATGTGTGTGCAGGATGTGGGGGTGTACAGCATCTGTATGTGTGTCAGGGAAGTGCATGTGTGTGTGTGTTTGTGTGTGTGTGTTTAGGGAATGTGTGTGTACGCATGTGCTGTAAGCAGTCATTGACTCCCCCACTGCCATTGCCTGGCCCATGTCCCAGCCCTGACAGGTGCAGAAGTCCAACCAAGCCAGTTCCAGGAAACCCAGAGCACCCCCATCACCACACAGTCCCTCATTGACTTTTCCATGTCCTTTAACTGGCACTTGAAACCACCTATAAAAAGCCCCCGGCCAAGCCCTGAGCAACCCCCATCCCTGCTGCCTGGAGCCACACAGAGCAGATTTACTATGCTGCCATTAAAACCATGGGGGCTCTTCTAGTGCTTGGAGCCAGGGGGGGAGTGGTCAGGACTCCTGGGTTCCATGCCCAGCTTTGCCAGTGATCTGTGTCATATCAGACAGGTCACTTCTGCTCTCTGTGCCTCTTTCTCTATGGCTGAAACTGGCATTCCATGGGGGCTGCCCTGGGGGACTGAGACCCTTGCTGCGTCATCTCTACGCGACTATTGCGTAAGCCCTGCGGCTCCCAGCCCAGCAGGGCAGTACGAAGCCCAGCAGTCTCATTGCACAGAGACAAGAGCTGGGAGCAGAACCCCGGGGGTACCCTGCTTTGAGTCCCACTCTGTCTTGCATTTGCAATTCCCTCGCCTGGTGCAGCTGGCCCTCCCCAGCTGGGTGGGAGGACCTAAAGGGGCACATCCTCTTAAGTTTTCCCTGGACATAGGCCCATGCATGCCAGGAGTAATCCTCCATGGGCATCAAAACAGATTGTTAGCTGATGCTCAGAGAAGCCCAGTGGACTTTCACTGGCCTTGGATCAAGCCCGTTGGATTCACTAGGCCCAAGCACATTGGTGATCCAACTTGTCTGGTTCCTGACAGTGACCTGTACATTAACGACCAGGTGGGTGGCAGATTGGGAGATTCCTTCCTGACCCTCAGAGGATGATTTGCTTTTGCCCTGGAGCATGAGGCTGGCTAGACACATCCAGGCTGCTACCATTCATATTACTCAAGCAGGTGGATGAAGAGATCTGTGAGTCATTAGTAATGCTCTTTGAGAACTCATGGGGGACTGGAGAGATCTCAGAGGACTGGGATTGGGTGCATATAGTACCTCAGAGACTATGGACAGTTCAGGGAATTACAGACCAGTCAGCTTAACTTTGCTACCCGGAAAGATAACTGAGCAAATAATCAATCAATCAATTTGTAAGCACCTGGAGGAAAATAAGATGATAAGTAACCAGGGGTTAAAGTAAGGGGGAACGTACCAGAACATCGTTCCAGGGCTCACAAATTTTGGTAGCCAGCATTCCGGGGCCCTTAAAAATAGAATAATGGGGCAGAAGACAGCATGCTAGTGTGGTTCCCCCTTACGTTAATCCCTGCTGCACTGTGCTTCGCTTTCAGGCTTTTGGACTCCCTGAGTGGTGGGGCAAGCAGCGGTAGCAGCACAGCCAGGAGCAGCGACTGCAAGGCAGCAGTGGGTGGAGAGCGCATGGTGCAGGGCTGCCAGGTTTGCTGGGAGCAGAACAAGTGGGGGGGATCACGTGTAGCAGACATATGATCCCCATATTCACGTCGCTTCCAGTCAAACTGGCAGCCCCATACCATGCGCTCTCTGCCTGCTGCTGCTTCACAGTCACTGCTTGCCCTGCCTCTCGGGGAGCCTGAGAGCCCGAAGGGGAAGCACAAGGGGCTGTACCAGTGGGAGGTGGTGAACGTGGTGAGCTGGAGACCAGCGTTGGGAATGGAGGGGTCCAGAGCTGTGCGAGTTGCTGGAGCAAGGGGTCAGGATGGGGGGCTGGGGTGGGATGGAGGGAGGTAGGGGGACTGAAGGGAGGTGGAGTGGGGGAATGGGGATAAGGGGACTGAAGGGCGCTGGGGAGGTTTGGAGGGAGTTGGGGCCTGAAGGGGAGGTGGAGTAAAGACTGGGGGGGGTAGGGGGCTTGGGAGCATGAAACTTAGGCAATGGGGATGGGGGCTGAGGACATGAGGAAAGAGGGCTCTGATGTGGGCAGTGGTGGACAAGGTTGGGGTACTGTGGATTTTAGGCTGTGCTTCATTTGTGAGGAAAGAGCTAGTAGGGATCAAGCAGTTTGTTTTGCACTCATATTATACCTGGGGTACACACATGCATGAAGGGGGCCCGGACAATACAGAAAGGGGGCTCAAATTAGGACGGTTCCAGGGCCTGTCAAATTGTATTTCAACCACTGTAAGTAACAATCAACATGGATTTGTCCAGAACAAATTATGTCAAACCAGCCTGATGTCATTAACTGGTACAGTAACAAGGAGGGAAGCAGTAGATGGGATATACCTCAACCTCAGTAAGGCTTTTGTTACTGTCACACATAATGTTCTTATTAGTGAACTAGCAAAATACAGTTTAGAGATGGCCATGCTGTAAGGTAGGTGCAAACTGGTTGGAAAAGTGTACTCCAACAGTAGTTATCAATGGGTCACTGTCAGGTTGGAAGGGCATCTTGAGTGGGGTCGTGCAGGGCTCTCTCCTTGATCTGGTTCTAGTGAATATCTTCATATTTGGTTTGGGTAAGGCACAGAGAGTACACTTACAAAATTTGTGGACAAAGCCAAGCTGGAAAGAATTGCAAGTGCCTTGGAGGACAGGCTTAGAATTCAGAATGCTCTTGGCAAACTGGAGAAATGGCTTGAATTAAATAGGATGAAATTCAGTACAGACAAATACTGAAAATCAGCTACAGAAATACAAAATAGGTAATGACTGCCTAGGAAAGAGTACTGAAGAAAAGAATCTGGGAGCTAGAATGGATCTCAAGTAACTAAGAGCCAACAATGCCACACCACTGCAAAAAAAAAAAAAAAAGGCAAACATCATTCTGTATTCCCCAGAGTTTTGTAAGCAAAATGCAAGAAGTAAATCTTCTGCTGTACTGTACACTGATTAGATTTCCCCTGGAGGATTGTGTCCATTTCTGGGCACCACATTTCAGGACAGAAGTGGACAAATTAGAAACAATCTAGCGAACAGCAACAAAAATGATTAAATGTCTGGAAAACATGACCTGTGAGGGAAGATAAAAAAATTGGGTTGTGTTTAGTTTGGAGAAGAGGAGACTGAGGTGGGGACATGATAACAGCCTTCAAGTGGGTAACAGGTTGTGATAAAGAGAAGGGTGATAAATTGCTCTCTTTAACCTCTGAGGACAAGACAAGAAGTAATAATGGTCTTAAATTGCAGCCAGGGAGATTTAGGTCGGACATTAGGGGAAAGTTCCTAACTGTAAGGGTAGCTAAACACCTGAACAAATTATCTAGGATGGTTTTGGAATCTCTGGTTGGAGATTGTTAGGAGCAGGTTAGACAAACACGTTTTGGGGATGATCTAGGTCAGTGGTTCCCAATCAGTGTGCCGGGGCACACTGGTGTGCTGCAGCAACACCTGAAGTGTGCCACGAGCATTCCTGAGAGCTGGGATTAAAGATGCCCCCCTGCTCAGCTCAGCCACGTGGGCTGTGCAGGGCTGGGAAAAGGCAGGGGTTAAAGTAAGGGGGAAGGCAGCAGAACACAGTTCTGCAGAACCCCTATTTTTAGGCAGGCTGCATTCTGGCTCCCCTAAAAATAGAGGAAGGCACCAGAACATGGAGTTCCAGGAGTCCCCCTAAAGTAGCAGGAGCAGCCAGAACGCAGAGTTCTGGTGGCTCCACCTTAAACCCTGCTCCACCTTAACCCAGCCAGCAGAAAGCTGCAGGAGGCGGGGAGTGTGCGAATCTCCAGCAGCTTGTCAGCCAGCCTGCAAACAGCCCAGATAAGGGCTTGGGGGGGGGGGGGGGGGGGGGGGGGGGGCGGGGGTGTGTGTGTGTAGCAGAGGTGGCTGTGTAGCAGACAGTGTGTAGCTGGGGTCGTGGAGTGGCTGTTTGGTTGAGGATGTGCGAGGGGGTATAGCTGGGGGCTGGAGAGCTAGTTCAGGTCCCTGCAGTGATAGGAGGGTTCATCACAGGCAACAGGAGGCTGGGGGAGGAGAGGATAGGACCCACTGCGATGGGAGGGAGCAGCAGTGGGGTGGGGATTTGCCCTGGGTGGCAGGGAGCCACTGTGGAGAAGGGGGACGTGGGGGCTGCACCATGCTCCCCTGCCCTAGCTTTCCACTCCCCAAGTTCCCCCTGCCCTCCACAAAGCCACTCTTGTTCTCCCTTCCTCTCTCCTCTCTTGCCACCCTGCCCTGCTCTGCTGCCCACACTCACTCCTGCCACTGCACAACTCCTGACCTCCTGTGTTTTGCCACCCCTGCTCTGCTACCCCTACCACCCCACACAGCAGCGCATCTGAAACACTGTGCCATGGTTCATGAATATTCATAAGTAATTTGAGTTAATTTGAATATTCATGAGTTTTTTAATAATGGTGTGCTTTGAAAAATTTGAAGGTCTCAAGGTGTGCCACGGCTGAGAAAAGGTTGGGAACCACTGATCTAGATAATATTTAGTTCTGCCTTAGTGCTGGGGTCTGGACCTGGTGACCTGTGGTGGTCCTATCCAATCCTGCATTTCTGTGATTCTGTGTCTGATTTGCTTCCCACTCCTCACAGGAGTTGCTTGGCCTCTCGTGATCCATACTGCGTCTGGCTCCGGACGGGAGCGTGTGTGGCTTTTCGACATGAAATCAGGTGAGTGTTTCTGGTTAGAGATTGGGAGGAGTCACGGCAGGTGGGCTTCCAAGGGGTCTGCAGTCCCCAGATTGGCATCTGTGCACAGCACAGGGGACTGCTGTTGAGGCAAACCAGATGCTCATCTTAGCTTGGGTATCAGAGAATTTACCGTATGTCCCTGACTAGTTGCCCGACCCTCAACTGACTCCACCATTCCTTGATCCTGTTACACGTTACCCTCGATGTGTGCGATCATTCGCACCAGTACAAATCAGCACAGTGGCCTTTCACACCCTCTTCATGCTAGTGAAAATGCCTACATGAGGGTCAGGGTAGCAGGGAGCCAGGCTCAGATTCTTCTGTCCTTTCTTCCCCCCCCCCCCCCCCAACCCCCCACACCAAGGTCCTTCACACAGCCTCACTCCTCTGCTTCTCCTGCTGGTGGGGACAGCCACTCTGCCACTGCCAACTCTCTGGCTCAGTCTGACTTTCTCTTGCACCTTCCAAATCAGCTTCTTCCTTGGCTTCTATCGCACAAAACCCCACGGAGCTTGGTAATACAGTTTGCACGTCAAGGACACGCATGCATAGAGAGATGGCAAGTGTGACAAATCCAGTTCTCACTGCTGGCTCTGTCACATTTATCCCAGTGCACAGTGGATGTGACAGGCTGCTGGTGCCAGTGTGAAAGCGCTGTCCTCTGTGTAAATGCCCACACCATCAAGGTCTGGCTCTGAAGAATCAGACTCAAGGATCATGTCTTTCCCCTAACCATGTGCTGGTGAAGGCAGCTAGTGGATCTCACCCTCCCTTGGAGTGCCCAGCAGCTGGGTCCCCGCAAGGAGAACAATGTGCAAGGTCCTGGATGCCAGCTGATCCCAAAACCACCTTTCTCTGGGCAGGAGCAGTTGCCAGGCTGACCATTAGAGGCAGATGGAGCTGCTTGCACAAAGCTGGTGGGTGGCTGGCGCAATCTAAGTGCCACTGTGCCTCGTCAGAGCGCACCATGTGCCAATCCGGGAGCATTGTGCATGTGTGCATGCAGCTATTTCCCTTGGGCTCTGTCCAATGCCAACTATTCTCTTCCATTCGTGGGTCCCCCATGACCCTGGAGGGCTGGGACCCAGTGTACAGGTGCTCAAAAATGCCCTCTGCTGGAGAAAAGGCCTGCGCTGGGCAACGAGAAAACGACAGGGCTCAGACCCTGTAATTAGCCTCATTAGGGCTGCAGCACAAATAAACCCCACTGCTGGCTTCCAGTGTGTATGGAGCTCAGGAGCAATGCAGCCGGCCCTCCAGCTGCAGCTAATTAGGATCTAGTGCTGGGAAGCAGCTGCCTGGGAAATAACAGGCTCTGGGCTTGGTTACCTCTGGGAACACGCAGGAAAATCGGCAGCACGAAGACAGAGACGATGGCAGTAGCCAGAGGACTTCCCGGCACGCCAACCTCTGAAGCTGCGGCGCAAGGCACCTACTGGCTGGCTGGGGTACTTAGGAAAGGCTCCATCCCTGATAAATCTCAGGATAGACTCTGTTTTTCCTGGCTACGGGGTGGCAGGGCTAACCCACAGGGCAGCCACAGTGACTTTTGTGGCTCCTGGATTCCCGGCCTGCCATTTTAGCCCTGTCACGTCTGGGTGGTAAAAAGGAACCTTTTGGCTGCAACATTTTCTTTTCCCTGAAGCATCACTGGTGCTGAAATGCTTTGATTAAGACTGGGCTAAGCGGGTCTTGAGAGCAGGGGAGAATTAGCTCCATACTTTGGGAGAGAGCTAAATTCTGCCTGAATTGGCGTGCTCTGAGTTGAAAAATTCAGCTTTGACCCAGGCAGAGAAGGAGCTCCCATGGTCCTTCCCATTGCCCAGAGCGTCCCACGGCCCTGCCCGTTGCCCAGGGCTCTCGGACACATCAACTTCTCTCTTTGGCAAAGGAGGTTGGAGAGCGTTGGATCTCATCCCAGGTGGGACAACAGCATGTTTCTGAGAGCTGCTGTGAAGGGGTGGTCTGGTCAGCTGTAGAAAAATGATTCAAGCAGTTCATTGATGGGGGAAGAGAGAAATTGAGACTGTGAGTTCATCAATGACTGGGCTCAGTGTGTGCATGGGGTGTTAGATGCTTGGTGATGCTATGGGAGGATGATTTAGGCCTTTCTACATTTGAAACACTTCATCGTAGACACTGCTTATGCCTTCCTATCAGTCTGTCTCCTTAAGAGACAGTAGCTAGGTTGAGGGGAGAATTCTTCCATGGACCTAGCTCTTTCTCCACTGGATTGGTCCCATCCCTGAATGACATGGCCGAGTCAATATAATTTCGTAGCATAGACCAGGCCTCAGAAACTGTTCCCTGCTCCCTATGACATACTCTTTTCTCTGGTAGCACTATGGAGCATCACCAGAATTTTGCTAAGGACAGGGCCCTATATTTGAGTGGTGGTGTGACCCTGTGTGCGGGATAGCAATGCCATGCTCTCAGATTGGTCCATCCAGCTCTATTAGTTTGCTAGAGGCCACCTGGATGCCACCCCTTATTGTGGCTCTACCTTACATACATCCCTGCCTTCTTGGAAAGAGTTCACAGAAACACCATGGGGAAGATTGAATTGAGGATTATAGCAAGAGACTCAAAGGAGGTTAACCTATTTAGTTTAACAAAGAGCAGACTAAGGGGTGACTTGATCCCAGTCTGAAGGTATCTACAGGGGAACAAAATGTTGATGAAATAGGGTTCTCCAATCCTACTTGATCCCAGGTAGGTACATTTGGACTGGAATTTTTACCAGAAAGGGTTATTCATCTTTAGCACAGCTGACTTAGGAGAGCAGGGAGCTCTCCCTCGCTGCAAATTTTCAGATCAAGACCGGTTGCTTTTCTAAAAGATCTGGTCTACTTCAGTTTGGGCCAGGGATTCATTCAGGGAAGTTTCATGATGTGTGGTCAACTAGTTGGACAAATAGGTGATGAGGATGGTGCCTTCCAGGCTTAACATCTCTCAGCCTGGATCACTCCCCATTTCACACATACTGTAAGCCCCATACCTTTCCCCTAGTGAGCTAGACCTGTGCTAGCACCCCCTTTGCACAGATGGGAAAACTGAGGCATGGAACACATGAAGTGTATGGAGACAATTGAATCCAAGAGTCCTGGCTCCATGTCCTTGCTGCTCTAAGCACTACTTTGGCTGGCCTGTCTTCTACGACTGTCAGCCAGTACCATTGTCTCCCTCTACAGAAATAAAAGCAGCAGCTGCATGAAAATTTGGTGGCAGCCATGGCTGGAGGTTGTG
>ML682099.1:3013285-3047644 GCA_007922195.1 Podocnemis expansa
ATGCAAAAAATAAATCTGTTAGTCTTAAAGTGCCACACAACTCCTTGCCGTTTTTTTACTTCCATGGCATGCTGCTGAAAGGAGCTACTCACAGAAAGAAGCTGCCTGGAGTGGCTCCTTTTGGCAGCATGCTTGGGGACAGGGATCCCCAGGAATGCCATGGAAAGAAACTGTCCAGAGAAGCTCCTCTTTGGGGATCCCCAGGCATGCTGAGGAAAGAAGCTACCCAGCGTAGTTCCTTAGTGGCTGCACACCATGGAGAGAAGCCATTCCAGGGATCCTCTGTGTGCACCGTGCCTGGAACATGGGCAGAGCAGGGACTCTCCATGCCCCAGCTGCCCCTGAAAGAAGCTACCTGGAGTGGCTTTCAGGGGCAGGAGCCACAATTTCTGTGGCATTGCAAAGGGTGCCATATGCTGCTCCTAATGAGCTCTCGTGCCACTGTTAGCACATGTATCGAGGGTTGCCTATCCATGCACTACATCACGCTTCCATGAAGACACTGTTATTGCATATAGGGAGCTTTATTCCACAGGACTCCACTAGCCCATTGCAGCCACTGGCTGGATGTTGCTTGGGAAGTGAGGACCTTAATGCTGGTGTGTTGGGCAGGAAGAGGGAGCAAAGTGGACCCAGAAGCTGCCTGGCTTTGCCATATTGTGACACAGTATTCAGATTGGACTATTGAATGAGAGCAATGTGGCAGTGGCGGGGGGGGGGGGGCTTTTATTGTTCCTTGTTTGCCTCTGAGCCCAGGTTGAAGGGGACAGGTCGACAGAGCTCTCACCTAACTCCTATCTCCTGAATTCCCAGTCTCCTGGGTTCTTTGTGAGTTTTCCTGTGTTCTTTTCTTTCTTCTACCCTGCTCCCCCCCCCACCCCCCTCCTTCTTTGCCAGGAGACTAAGACACAAAACATCTCTACAGTAAACCATCTGACATCAACCAAATAACCAGTTGACCCTGCCAGCAGGTTCGAAAATTTGGGGACCTTGGGGGGCAATCACTGCACCAGTGGGGTATGGGGTAACCTTTATTGAAAAAACAGGTGTAGGTATAAGATGGGCTATGGTGTTTGTGTGTGGTGTATGTGCGAAGCTTGTCACGGTGTTTCTGCAATGGGGGCTCTGTGGAGGGCGCTCAACTTCGTGGGGTGCAGCGAGTTGGTAGGCGATGGGGGTTCTCAGCTGGCTTAACTAACTTGCAGTGACTTAGAAGGTGCCTCAACACTATGGAAGAACAAGAAGGGGTTAGGGTTGGTGATAGTAAGCGGGGGGAGCAGAAGTTTAAAGAGGGGAATCATGGGGAAAAGCGGCAGCTGGGGAAGCGGAGGCAAAGGGGGTGCCGCGGAAGGGAGAAGCGGTGGCTAGGGAAGCTGAGGCAGGGGGGAAGCCGCGGAGGAAAGCGATGGCTGGGGAGGCTGAGGCAAGGGGAAGCCGCGGAGGAAACGGCAGCTAGGAAGCTGAGGCAAAGGGGGATGCCGTGGGGGAGAGCAGCAGCTGGGGAAGCTGAGGCAAGGGGGATGGCGTGAAGGAAAGCAGTGGCTGGGGAAGCTGAGGCAAGGGGGAGCCGCGGAGGGAAGCGGCAGCTGGGGAGGCTGAGGCAAAGGGTGATGCCACGGGGGAGAGCAGCGGCTGGGGAAGCTGAGGCAAGGGGGATGCCACAAAGGAAAGCAGCGGCTGGGGAAGCTGAGGCAAGGGCGGGGCCGCAAAGGAAAACGGTGGCTGGGGAGGCTGAGGCAAAGAGGAGCCAAGGAAAGTTTGAGGAACCAATTTATTTAGTTTAGGAGGAATTACAGGGGGGAAGGGTAAAAGTACTTAACAAACCAGCTCTAATGGTAGCAACTAAGTGATACAATGTTATACACTAACTTAATACTTCTAAGACTACAAGCTATACTAAACAATGTTGCAACTTACAATGGTACTTAAAACAACTAGAGAAGAGAGGTATAGCAATCAATATAAGGCAGTGACACACAATTGAGGACCCAAGAACTTTCTTAAACAGCAAAAAAAGAAGGCAGTAATTTAAGACAAGTAAAGGAAAAAACGAACAAGCCTGCTCTTAGGAGCATTGGCTTGGGGAAGCTAAAGAAGAGCAGTGGCAAAATAGCAGCACAAAATGAAACAACTTTATTAGGGAAAGCTGCAGGGGCAGGGTCTTACCAATACCACCACCAGCAGCAGCAGCATTAGAGGCAGGAGAGAGAGACTCGTTACTCAACCGGCAGTTCAAACTTGGTACACTCGGGGAAGAACTCATGAGTGGAGGAGGTCAGCGTCTGGGTGATCAGGCCAGGCAGGATGTCAGGAACCGTCCTGCCTGATCACCCCAAACTCTGAGCTTTTAAGCTGTTTTTCCCGCCAGTTCCCTGATTACAGGGAATGTGGGGAACAAAGGTGATGTGAGTCGTGTCTTCAGTATTCCAAAGATCTTGCAGTTAGGCAGGGCCCACCTACGCCAAGCCCTATAGAGACAATGGGGTGTCAACGGCCATCTAGTTAAGTTGAAGGGGCCATCTGCTCCCCTTAACATTCTTTACGCACTTAAGTGATGGCCCGGGAGGGGCGGCCATCAAATCAATTCAATGAGCAACAGACACCAGTCGAGGGAAGAAGTTGCAACGTAGCCCTTTGCACATCATGGGGTGGGGGGTGCTTTAGTTTTTAGTTTGCCTTTAGTTTTTAGTTTGATCTCTGTGATATTTTTGGAGTCCTGACTGATGAGCAGAGGGTTTAAACGAGGCGACAGGCTCCTTCACCACAGTCTCCCTTGGTTTCTTTCCAGGACCGGATTTGAACAAGATGTGGAGAACGCAGCCAAGCCGTTCGGGGGCTGTCAAGGTAAGTGGGGTCAGAGTGCTGCGCCCCCCCACCCCCATCCGGCAGCAGCAGCTGCAGAGCCAGGAAGTGCTGGGGGTCTCCGTGGAGGAGAAATGGGATGAGTCAGCATCCTGGGTTGCCCATAAAACACCTCTGGCCAAGCAGAACAAAAGTGGCCATGTGCCCCCAGAGGCCCAGCTCTGACAGCCTGGCAGCGGGTGAATAGCTGTTGCGTGGGAGTGCGAACTTCATCTGAGGAAAGAGGAGGAGGAGGCTGCAGCAGTCGTGGTTTCTTCATCATTGAGCCTCTCTAAACTGCAAAAAGGAAAAAAAATTCTCATCTTGTTTGCAGCTCTCCTCCTCCCCCGATATCCCAGGTGTAGGAACGCGGAGTTCAGCCTGTTGTGGAGAGATGCAAAATTTGGAGCTGGATTCTAGGGGGAATATGTCTGTCCTTCCACCCTGGGGTGCTAGAGGGGTCCAGGAGGCAAGGAATGGAATATGGGGCCTTTGCTGCTAGGACGGTAGCTCCAGTTGGGGACCTAGTTAGGGGACTTGATGGGTCAGGAGAGCTAGGGATGGGCTGTCGGGATTTTTCTTTTGAGGGTTCTTTTTCCAAACCAGCCCCTGGTCAAGGGCCAGTCACTTCCTGGGCTCTGCAGGGACCCAGAGCTGTTACCAAGGGGGCACTCTGAAGTAGGGGGAGCTGAACTCCAAGGGCCCTAGTTTGCAAACCAAACTCCAGGCCTTACTTGGCTGGGAGTGTTTGGAACAGAAGGGGCTGGTCCAGATCATCAGCTGTGTCACTTTAGTGCCATGACAGGATCTGGATGTCGAGCAGATGCAGGTGGACTTATGGTGCTGACCTGGTCAGATAAATCCCTAATCCCCCATTTCCCTGCCTTGTGGTTTCCACTCTGATGTTCCCCTCAGCTCTGCTGTGGTTTCCCCATTCCTGCCCCCCCCCTACCACTTCGTTCATCACTGGTAACCTCCCGTTCTCTTCTCTTTTCCATAGATGTCGTGACCTCCTCGGGGAATCACAACAGTGCCAGCGACTCAGCGTATGGTCAGTTACCCCTTACTTTCACTCCCCCTCCAACCCTGCTGCCCCCATAATGCAGTACTCTCAACCCTCTATGACGTCTCCCCCACAAAGCTTACAGGGTTGCTAGTCAACACTATTCTGTCCTCACCCAGGGCTGGGAAGAGTCGGAGGGGAGGTTACACCTTTGGCAACATGGAGGGGTTGTTCCTATCCCACTGGAACCCCAACACTGGAACAGCCTGTGGGCACCGTGTCCTGGGACACCATATTGAGACAGTCCATGTGGATGCCATGTTGTGATGCCATAGTGGGCTGCCCCACGAGGACTTTATGTTGGATGTCACATTGGGACACCTCTGGGGGATATCCCTTGGCAATTCGTGTTGTGGAACCTCATGGGGATGACATATTAGGACAGGTTATGAGGATGCCATGTTGGGCCGCCCCACTGGGACACCTCATAGAAATAACCCTTGGCGACACCATGTTGGATGCCGTGTTGGGACATGTTATGGGGATGCTCTGTTGGATGACCCCTAAGGGACGCCATGCAGGGTTACACCATGAGGGTGCCATGCTGGGAATCCCCTGACATGTGATGGTATCGGCATTGTGCTAGAAACCCCCCCCCCTCATTCACAGTACCACCATTGCTTCTTGCTGGGTAAGAGCGATAGGCTCCCTGAGGGACCGGCCTGGTGTGCCTGCTTTGGGAGTCAGGGGCTACTGTCCAAAAACAGCTTCCACCAGGCCCAACCATGTCTGAACAAAGACCTCACTTGCCAGCAAGGCTTTGCAAAGTGGGCAGTTGAGGTCCCAGGGAGGGAAGCAGCCACGTCTCTGAGCAGAGGTGGTGACAGAGGGTGCCCTCCATGGGTGCCAGGGTTTGCATCATGCCATCGCCTTCCAAGCCGACTGTTGACACTAACCACATCCCATAGCCATCACCACTAACCAGGTCACAGCTTATAACCCCACCCACCATCTCCACTGGACATCCTGCTGCTGTCCCCACCAGGTCAGAGACAGAACTGCCAACTGTCAGAGCTTTCAAGAGAGATTGGGAGCTCAGTGGCTCTACTACAGCTAGGGACAGGAGCTTCCCTCACTGGCCAGTGTGGCTGGAGCCAGGCCCTCAGATGACAGCCCTTCACCATAAGATCATGGTATGAATTCAGTAGGCCAGATTCTGGTTCTGTGGGCAGCAGCAGAAGTCCTCATAGCCCCCAGGAGGCCGGGAAGCAGCAGGGACTGGAGCTGGAGGAGAAAGTGGGAGCAGCCATCTGCGTGCGTAGCTACCATTCTCAAGCAGCTAGGAGGGGGCACAAATTTCAGTTGGATTCATTGAAGAGAGGGGTTAGTTTGCAACAGGCAATGCCGCTCTGGCATGGTGTGGGGGCTGAATCTGTTCTTTGGAGAGTCACGAAGGGTGTGTTTACACAGGCTTCTTATTTTGAAACAACAGAGGTTGTTCGAAACAACCCCGTGGGGACATGTTGTTTCAGAACAAACTGTTCCGAAACAACATTTGACCTTCCTCCCAGGGTGCTTAGCACTGTGGACATGCTATTTCGTTTCCCTTATTTCTAAGACACTTTTTTGTCTTTCGAAATAAGGTGTTTCGAAATAAAACGTTATTTTGAAACGGCTTGTTTCGAAACGGCTTGTTTCAAAACAAGCAGTTTGTGTGTGAACATAGCCAAAGAGTTCCTCCCCTGCACACAGTCAGCTGCAATGTATACAGCCCCAGAACCAATGGGCCTAGCGCTCCTGGAACAGAGCAGGGTTGTACCCCGTGAGTGGCTTGGGTGCCAGCTGGGGTCTGCTGGTTTCCTTTCCATTGCCTGCCAGCCTGTGCAGCAGTGGCAGGAGCAGTAGGGAAGATGGGCCTGGCACAGCAGTGGGACCAGCTAGACCAGTGCACGAAGGCTGGCAGCTGGCCTGCAGGGTGCTGCCATTGCCTGACAAGGCAGGATGGGATTTGTTGGGGGATAAGAGGAGGCTAGATTCTGATTCCACTTCTGCTGGGGTGATTGCTACTGAAGCCCTTGGCTTTATACTAGGGAGAAGGAGAGCAGATGCTGCCCAATGGCAGGACTATTTCCTTAAAGGGCTGGTGCACAGGTTTGGAACCACTTTCCCATCTTACATTCCTGCTGGATTTGCATTTGGAAAATCCTCTGCAATCAATCTGGATGTCCAGAGACAGCTCTTCATGGGATGCAGGGCTGATTTTAAGAGGAGTTACTCCACACAGACACTCACCTGTATTTCCTATAGAGATGCCCTGCAAGGAGGTTATTGATCAGGCCATGGTGAAATGATGGATGTCAGAACAAGCTGCCTCCCCTAGCTTTAAACAGAGACAATTAAGCCAGCGAGGCTGGTGGGGTTGAGGGAGCTCAGAGCTGGCCACAGCACAGGTCAGACGCAGGAGAGGAAACAAGGGAAGAATCTTTAACATAGCTGCAGAGTAGTCCTGGTGCTTGTGGGAAGCTATCGCATGGGGCAGAGTACAGGGTGGGTTTCTCGCTTTTTCATCTTCTCTCACCTCTCAGAGAAGGAGTGAGGAGGCAGGCCCAGCCATGTGGAGCCATAGTAAGTGAGTTGCTGAGCTGGCACATCCCAACCACCCTGCTGGGCTCTGAGCATGCTGCTCATGCCGGCTGCTCTGTACGCAGAGCTGGGCACAACATGGGCAGGTGCCATGCAAGCTCCTTCTGGGCAGTGCTTGGCTTTTCTCGACCCTATGCCCAGCTCTGCCAATGCTCCTCAATCCCACCCTGCAGCCCCCTGCTGTCCCAGCTCTGAGCTCCCACCCAGCTCTACCTCAGTTCTGACCTACAGCCCAGCCCAACGGTGGCATCACCCCAGAGAGGCACCGCATGTGCAGTGGCTGTGATGCCATTAGGGCTTGGTCATGCTCACTCACCTTTGTATCAGCCCCCTCTTTTAAAGCTAATATGGCCAGAACATGGAGTTCCCTAGGCCTGTATCCAAGGGGAATTAGATGCCTTGGAGGATTTGGGCCCTGGGTTTGAAATGTTTGGGCACAGAGGATGCTGAATAGAACCAGCTGGGCTGTGACATGGGCAGGACTTCTGCACCTAGGTCTGCCCTGCAGTGATCTATGGAGCCAGGACTAAAAGGAGCATAGCAAGGGAATTCTTCCTTAAGGGGGGGTCTGTCCAGGGCAGGGCCAAGGTCAAGGGACAGCATGTGAGGGAAGCTCTCTGTGTGTATGCTGTGTGCCTAGCCAGCGTTGGTCTGAAAGGTTCCTGATGCAGCCACCAGCGGGATGGATCTGGAAAAGCAAGGGGGTGGGGGTATTTTACCATCCAGCAAGGGGTGCTGGCAAGCTAGAATGCTGGTTCCTTGGGCTGGCACCGGTGCTCACTGGTGATGTAGACAGAGGGCAGTGATCAATCCTCTAACATGTCGTGGAGGACCTCTGCCCAGTTCCTGCAGGGGGCACGGCCTCGTGCTGCCATCACTAGCCTGCTGTCTCCCCCTGACCTATTTCTTTATCACTGGTAATGCAGGGCAAGTCCGACCCGTCAGCCCCACCACCAGTGCCGCTCCCTTCCCAGCACCCACAGGCCGTTCCCAGGCAGGCACTGCCCAAGATGCCTACCCCGCCCTTGGTGCCGGGGACCCGCACTCCACCTTACGCGTGGCTGTAAACTCTCAGGGTAAGAGGGAATGTGCCCACACCGTGCGGAGCTACACCACAAGCTGTTGGAGGCACCATTAACTCAGGCCGAGGGGCTGTGGCGGCTGCACTTCCTCTGGGTGAGGATTAACCCGCAGGAGCATGGCACCTGTTTGCTAGCAGAGAATAACCAGCTCTCCCTTCTAATGGTGTTTGAAGGGGGTGGGCATAGGGGGTGAGAGTTGCTTTTCTGCAGTGTGTAAAGCTTGGTATGCACTGGAGGCTGTGAGGAGGACACGTTCTCTGGGCCAGGCTGGGATTTCACTTGCAGAGGGAGAAAAATACACAGAGAAAGCAACAACAGTCCATCTCAGAAGAGCCAATAGCCCGGTGCCTACTACGGTCATCAAGCATGGGGAGATCTATGGTCAAGTCCCTGCTCTGAATCTAGGTGACACCCCTGATTGGCTGTTCTGGGCAGGGGCAATGCCCTCTCTCTGGCTGGTGTTTTATGAAGGATGTTGAAAGGGCCCAGTTGTGGCTGCAGGCCATACATCTGTAGTTCTGAACTCCTGAAAGTGGTCGTGGGATGGGAGAAGTATTTCCCACACACCTGTAGTGCTCTGCATGTGGGAGGCAACTTTGTGCACAAGGTTCTTTGTGTGCATGTGTTTGTGTGAGAGAGAGAGAGAAGGAGAGGTATGCACAAGGTGCTCTGTGAGTGTGTGTCATGGAAGGTGTGCACATGCTTGCAGAGCGATGCGTTTAGGAGTGTGTCATGGAGTGGATCATCCTTAGCTTGTCTCCTTTGATCCCACGGGCCGTGCACAGCAGAGCCAGAGTCATTGCCCTTGTCTTGCAAATAGAACAACTGAGGCCCAGTGAGGGGCTGTGACTTGCCTGGGGTCCCAGAGGGAATTGGTAGCCAAACCACTCCTCACCCTACCCCATCCCAAGTCAGGACTTTCTTCTGTTCTGGAGGATGGGGTTAGAAAAGGCAGCCGGCATGGTATCCATGCTGCAGTCAATGGGACCTTCGTCCCCTTTACACCTCTGCCCTGCCCTCCCTCTGCTGAACTCAGCCCTGTGCCCCTTGGAGTGAGCACTCGGCTGGTCTCTTGGTGCCTCAAGGTAAGGAGCCATCAGGATTCTGGCAGCAGGTGCTTAGAGTTGCTCTGCATAGGCGGATCCACAGCTGGTGAAAACTGGGATGGCCGGTCCCCCACGCTCCTCTAGTCATTGTGCTGCACCTCCCCTGCTACTGCCTGGGAGAGAACCCAGGGGTGTGTTCACACAGCATTCTTATTTCAAAGCAACGAGGTTGTTTCGAAATAAAAAACGCCATGGCCACACAACGCACGGCCATTTCGAAACAAGCAAACCACCTGTTTCGAAATGGCAGCCGTTCTTTCGAAACGGCTTAAACCTGCTTTTGTTTCGAAACAGTGTTGTTTCGAAATGACTCGTTTTGAAACAATGCCAGCAGGACATGCTGTTTCGAAAAAATGGCTGTTTCGAAACAACATTTGACCCTTCCTCCCAGGGTGCTAAGCACCCTGGGAGGAAGACCTGCCCCCTCAGCACCCTGGCCAGGGTGCTGAGGGGTGTCCCCTGGCTGGCAGAGGGGGACTGCAGGCACCCACGAGGTGAAGCGCAGCCACGTGCCTCACCCCGTGGGTGTCTGCAGAGGGGGGCTGCAGGCACCAGCGGAGAGCACCCCCCCGCCCGGGCTGCCCCCAAAGCCTGCCGCGGGGTCAGGGGCGCCCGGCTCAGCCCACTGCTGCAGCCTGGCGCTCCTCCCCAAGCAAAATAGCATGTCCACACTGTGGACATGCTATTTCACTCCCTTATTTCGAAGACACTTTTTTTGTCTTTCGAAATAAGGTGTTTCAAAATAACCCTTTATTTCGAAACAGCACGTTTCGAAATGTCTTGTTTCGAAACAAGCCCTCTGTGTGTGAGCATAGCCCAGGAGTCCTGGCTCTGCTCTAACCACTAAGTCAACTCAGTGACCTAGCGCAGAACCCAGGAACAGAGCTCCTGATCTACCCACCTCTCTGACCCAGCGCCCAGAATGGAACCCCGGTGTTCTGACTCAAAGGCAGGGGAGCCATGAAGACTTCTACCACCTGTGGCTTGTACTGTGACAGACTCCAGGACTGCCAGGCCAGCCCTCCTGCCCCATGCTGAATTCAGATGCCAAAGGCAAGAGAATGAGTTCACAGATTTAGCAAGGGAAGGAACAAAAGCCCTTTGAGTGAGAGTGGGCTGATGGCCAGAGCTGAAATGGCTTTTCAGAGATTGGGCCATTACGACTAATGTGTATTTTAAAAATACCACCCAGATGCGCCACAAGCTATAAAAACAAAGCAAAGCAGTGCAATGGCAATGCTCCTGGCAGGAGGGAAGGCGAGACAATCGCAATCCAATTGCAACCAAAGCTCTGAAGAGGACTGCGGAGTGAATGGACAGAGACAGAGCGATGTGAAGACGTGTCCCTAAAAGCAGCTGTATTATCTCCCTGCAGATGAAAGGCTTGTCTGACATTATCCAGTCAGCATTGGCACTAGGATGGGCAGGGGTAAGGGCCTTGGATCACTGGCAGCTGCAACCCCTGGGTGGACTCAACGACCCAGTAGGTGCTAGAGGATCTGAGGGGGTGATTTCAGGGTAGGGTTACCAGATGTCAGGCAAAAGGAGGACCTGTTCTCCTTTTTACATTCACCTTCTCCATCTGGCAGACATTTTAAAAACACATGATTTGGTCTGGCTTTTTACTTACAGGGGGTTAAAGTATGCTGCAATGCCCCAGAACACCCTGTTTTTAGGGGGAAGTGTTCCAGGGCCCCCTAAAAACACAAAAATATTACATTTTCTCCATGTGTCCTCCAATGTCCTCCTTTTGGTTCTTCCCTGTCCTTTCCATGCTTTGGTATCTGGTAACCCTATTTCAGGAGAGTCTCTCCTGCCAGCAGAAACACACCCCTTATATACCCTGCCTGGGAACAAGAGCATCCTCTTGCATAGCTGGATTTCTTCAGCCATAGTGACAATCAGTGGTGGGGTCATGGTCTAATGGCTAGAGCACAGCACTGGGATGTGAGACTGGCTGGGTCAAGGAGGAGAGTGTTCTCTAGTGGTTAGAGCAGAGAAATAGTGAGGAGTACTCAATTCTGTTCCCAGTTAGCGTGAGGAGGAGGCAGTGGTGTCTACTGGTTAGAGCAGAAAGAGCTGGGCATCAGGACTCCTGGGTTCTCTTCCTGACTGCTGCAAAGGGCTTGTCTGCATTGGAAAGTTATACCAGCAAAGGTAAAGATGAGAATTTAAACCACTCTCATTATACCAGTAGAAGCTCAGTGAGAACACTGTATCTCTGTCCAGGTAGTCTCTTTTAGGCTTAATATATCACTTTGCAGTGGGTTTGTGTTAAACCAAAAAAGCCACCCTTACAGTGGAATAAGGTTTCCCCCTGTGAGGTGTACCAGTCTTGCTAGAGAGGTTTGAATTCACACCTTAGTTCAGGCATTGGCTACACATCACACCCAGAGATGGGAAAAATGCTCAGACTTGAGCGCTGTAGCTGTGCTGACCTACCCCCAGCGTAGATCGATGGACAGTGCTGCTCAGGGAGGTGATGTGTAGGAAATGTCCACACTGCAGTGCGGCAGCGGCATGGCAACAGTGCCCTCACTGGGCCATGCCAGCACCTAGCATATGGACAAGCCCTAACACCAGGGTAACTTTCCCTGGTGAACAAGTCCCAGCTCTGTGTGTAGCCTGGTCCCAGCCTCTCTTGGCACCTTTGCTTCCCCAGTTATCAAGTGAGAATGGGCTGAGTCTGTCCCAGGAGCAAGCCATGGAGTGAGCCGAGATCTGACTGTGACCCTGCACCCCTCTGTCTCACAGGGAGCTCGTGAGGTTGAATTCATGCAAGCAAAGGACAAGAGGGCCAGAGCAGTAGGCTGAGCAGTTCTGCATTGACAAGGTTTCCGCACCCTCCTATTAAGCCAGCTCTGAGCACGGAGTCCTGGTGTATTGTCATTGATATGCCTTTGTAACTAGGAGTCAGTCCAGGACCAGTTGCCATCAGTGCCCCAAGCGCAAATAGAGCAGCTTCTAGTGGGTTTCCCCAGCGCAAGGTGCATCTCTGATCTAAAGGCCTTCTGCAACAGACAGAGGAAGGTGCTTGGTGTCATTTTAGGAGAATGAGCAGAGCCCAGCATTACTAAAAACCAAAACCTAGTTCTTGCAAAACTTTCAGGAGTGACTTAACTTCTGCATGTCTTCACTTCTGCCCCTTCTGACATGCAGCTGTCTCTGGGGTGGAGCACAGCAGCTGTTTATATAAGGCTCATTCGCTCACCACTAACATGAAGCCTCCTGTGGGATGGAAAACAGCAGCTGTTTACATAGGGCTCATTCACTCACCACTAACATGAAACCAGTTCACAGGTGGAACACAGCTGCTGTTTATATAGGGCTTGTTCACTCAATGCTGACATGCAGCCACCTCCGAGGTGGAACACAAGAGCCATTTAAATCCCTCACCACTAAAATGCAGCCATCTCTGTGGTGGAGCACAGTAGCTGTTTATATAGAGCTCACTCATGCACCACTAATATGCAGCCACCCCTTGGGAGGAATGCAATAGCTGTTTAACAACTGAGCTGTGACGGAGAAGAGACAGTGCGGTGGGAGGGTTGAGGCTAATGACACAGGGTAGGGTTCAGCCTGGAGAGCGGAGCTAGTCTCCTGACACCAGCGGAAAGTTCCTCAGGGGTTAAACCTCCACTGAAATACTGCAGCTCCCTCCAGCGCTGGGGTCAGCATCCCATTATATCCATCAGGCTCTTTGCCTTGGGGGGTGTCTCCCCTCCAAGCACCAAGTGCCCCACTCCTGGGAATCAGCAGTCCCTTCAGGGCACCCCAGCACAAGGTGGACCGACTGCCTGTGCCAGCCCCTGCCCCCAAGATGGGCCAGCGACTTTTCATCTGCTGCATTGCTTCCACCGTCCAGGATTACTGTACTCATTGCACTGCCTTGAGCTGCACCTCAGAAGGGAAAGAGCCAGGAGCTGAGCTCATCCAGCTGATAAACGTGGGCACCCCTGAGCCCTCTCGGTGCCTGCTGCACTGATCCCTGCAGCATGGAGTTTACCAGGGATGGGAGGGTTCCAGGAAGGGAGGCTTAGACAGACTGGTGCTCATGTGTGGGGTTGTAATGTCCTATAGCATCTGAGCCACCAGATCCATGAATCTCCAGCCACGCAACCCCAAATGAAGCTGTTGCTGTCCCAGTGGCTTCCTCCTTTAGCTGTGTGGGATCAGGCCTCGCCACACAGATGGATGGCATCAGCTCGCCTGCATGGGAGCAAAGGGGCCTGCCTGGGAAGTAATTCAGAGCTGGAAGTGGCCACTGTAGGGCAGAACAAAGCCAAGTGCATTCCTGCCCCCTTACTTCTTCCCCCCTCAGAGGCTAAACGTGTCTAGGGGCCAATTCTCACCAGGTCTGAATGGTTGTCACTCCCTCAGGATCAATGAGCTGGACCCTCCACTTATATAACATCGTCGAGTCTGACTGAGCAACACCTTTACACCAGCTGAGGATCTGGCCCCTTGTGGCACGGCTCCTTCTCACGTGTCGCCAGCAGTCTAGAGAGATGCTTGCAGTGCTCAGAAAAAAGACCTTTCACTCTTAAATTTCACTTCCCCAGCCACATGGCTGGACTTCTGAACAGCCAAGGGAGTGTGGGGGAGCACAGTATCAGACCTCAAGGGAATTTTAAAGCACAGATTCCCTGGAACTTCGTCTGAAGAACAGATTTGTTCTGCACAGACATAGATTTCCTGTATCATTAGTCAAGCTCTGTTTAAAAAAAAAAAATATTAAGAGGATCCCTGCAACCAGCAGCCCTGGCCTTTGCTCCCTATGCTGACAAAACGTAGCGGATTAAATATATACTCAGTTTTTTATTTTTAAAGGCCTAGACTGACTTGGCTTTTGCAAAGTGAGTCATGCACAGCCCAGGTAAAGGGCAGTGCCCAAAGGAGCATAGAAAAAGGGGCAGGGGGGCTTTCATAATCTGGGGAATACAGCTCTGGTAAGAGGATTTAACGTGGGCCCCACACTGACCCAGCTCAGTTAACAACTGGGACCTGTTGGGTCTCCCCCTTTCGGTGCTTGGGCAGTTAAGTGATGGAGACACAAAGAAAACAAACCTCCTTACAGTCAAAGGCATTGCAGCCACAGGGCTCCTAGGTCCCAGTGGGTTAAAAGTCTGGGGCTAAGGGGCTATGGGGTGGAATGTGGACCAATTTCAGCTTGTGATGTGGTGCTTTAGCATTTTCCCAGCCAGGGAACAAATTCCTGCTCTATGGCGCTAAAAAGAAGGAAGAGGAAGGGGAAGAAATCCAATTTTCTTATAGCCTCCCCCCTGAGTCTCCCTTTGCTTTTCTGGGAGGTTTATGTTTTCCACCTCCACCCAGTGGAGAAGCTGATTTCAGCAGGGGCAGGGTGGGTGGTTTAACTCCGTACAGCTGGGGTGCAAAGGCTCTTTTTGGATGGCTTCACTCAGCAGCGAAGATTGCCTTTGGCTGATGCCAGCCTGACCCAGTTCCCTTCCCTCCCAGGCGCTTGGATGAAAGAACCACAGCTGTCCAACTCTCCCGGCCCGAATAGAAAGAAATGGCCCGTTTCCATGGATACCTTATTACCCTTTTTCTTTTTAATGGAGGAAAAAAAGCCCTTTTTTCCTTGACTGAGTAATAGGGTTTTGTACCCGGTCACAATAATCAACCCCCTCCTGTCTCTTTCATTGCTTGCACTGTGTGTGAAATATTCAAGGCATGAATGGGAAGACAGTGTCTTTTTCTGGCCCCTGTGGCTAGCATAAAATGCCAGTTGTCTGGCTGAGCTGCAGGAGACCACGGACGACCACGTGACTTAGCATCCAGAGCCACTCAATGTCTAGCCTGAACCCTGCTGGAACTTTAGGGGTGGAGCCATGAAGTCAGCGCGCTTGGGTTCTGCTCCTCGCTTTGAGGAGTAAGGGGCTGGAAGGCAGGATCGGGGTTCAGTTTGTGGCACCGAGAGGAAGTGTTTCCTAGTTGTAAGAGAAAGGGAATAGAAGCCAAGAGGGGGTGGTGGAATCCAGGACTTCTGGAGTCTGCTGATGGCGCTGGAGTGTGTATGGTCTGGGGAGTTAAAAAGGCTACTTTTAGAGGAGAAAAGACAGCACATGGTCCTTTGTTTCCTTCTTCTCTTGGTCGACTGACCAGCTGTTGGATGAGTGTGAGTTCTGGGGCAGCCTTTTTGCCCCAAATCCTATGTCATGCACCAGCCTCTGCCCAGAAAGCCCCTCCACAGGGGCATCATCCCCTTAGCACTACTGTTGCTGGTGCATGGAACACGTTGCTTGTGGCTGTTCCCCACACGCTTTACTGCCATGACCGGATGGTCTGCTCCCCCCCCAGCTTCACAGCACTTCATTACTAACTGCCTGGAGCATGATTAGTCCATAGTGGCTAACCCCAGTGGGAGTGGGAGGGTGTCTGTCTGGGCAACATGCTGTTTCCGTGCCATCAGCCTGGCCCATGCTGATCCCATTGTACCTCGTGCCGTCTCAGGACGGGCCTGTGCTCATCATGTGCCCTTTGCGATAACTGCAAAACAACACCGCCCTGCCACAGATCCCGGTGCTCCCTGCCATCTCATCAGCACCAGCTAGGTCTCCGGGCTCCATTCCCCTACAGCCGTCCCATGGGACTCTCCAGTGGGAGTCAGAGCAGGGCTCCATCTAGCTGCAATCTCCTTGCACTCAGCCACCACTACCATCTGCATCAGAGGAAGCTGCAAGCCTGCCCACATGGCTGCCTGTTCCCTCCTGGCCCCAGGGGTGAGCAGCTGGATTGTGTGCTGAAGCTAGAGGGTATCTCCTGCTTCTGTGTCCTGAGCCCTGCCTTCTCTATGCCCATTTCTCCAAGCAGGACCTTCCTGGGGTGTCCCACAAACTGCTGTAAAGACAGGCAGAGCCCCATGGCTGCTCTGCCACTCGAATCCTGCAGGTTGCTCCCTGTTGTCCCATTCATCCTCTCCTTTCACTGCCCCGCACCCAGAGAAAGCCAGATCAGCAAAGAAAAGTTACATAGAATGGCCGAGCCAGTGGACAAACTCCCATTGACTGTAATGGGCTAGGGCTATCTATCTATCTATCTATCTATCTATCTATCTATCTATCACCATATAGCCCCTCTAGCTAGCTAATCTCTTTTCTCTCTCTTTTTCTGTCCTTTAATCTCCTTGCCTCTTTGTCTTATCTCCATGCTTTCATGGGGCTCAGTGTTCACACCTATCTCAGTCCCTCCTGAAAGCTTGGAAAGCCCCACTGGAGTCAGCTTGAGGGGGTTGGGGAAGAGTCCTTTCCTTCTCTCTCTCTCTCCATGTCCATGTTTCCTTCTGGCTCTCTTCTTTCTCTAGTTTTCCATCCCTCTGTCTGGTCTTTGTCTCTCTCTCTTTCTCTCCTCCTCTCGCCCTCTACTGTGAGCTTCCACAATTAGCCATCAGGCAGCCCTGATTGCTTTACCTGCCTCTCTGCTACAGAAAGGAGGGCCTGCTCCCTGCTCTCCACAGCCGCCTGCCTTCTGGCAGCCTTGCACTCTGCTGCTCCATCATGTTTGGAGCACGCAGCTTTGAAATTAATCAGGCTCTCTCCATACAGTGTCATTAGGATAATGCTTCAGCGGCTTGCAAAGGGGAGAAAAAGAATAAAGAGCACAAACAGCTGCAGCTCCCAGGCTAATGGGATGATCAAATTTCAAGGGATTTTCCTAGAGGAAACTGACACGTTGCACTCCCTAGCTGGAGCAACTGAGTAAACTGGTTAGGACCTGTCACCTCAGCCTCCAGCAGAATCCACTGGCGTTCTTTATACCTCCCTCCCACTGGTGTTTTTCCTCGGCTCAGCAGTATTTCTCCCCTAACCAGAGGCGGGCATTATTCGGTATCCCCTGTGTTCTCCCAAGACTTCCTTCTCAATTGTTTATGATCCCAAGAGGTTCAGATCATTCAAAGCAACATCTAAAACAGGAGTCAGCAACCTTCGGCAAGTGGTGCCCTTTGTGGTGCTGAAGAAGCTGCCCGGAGTGGCTCCTCTTGGTGGTGTGTTGCAGGCACACCATGGAAAGCAGCCACCCAGAGCAGCTCCTTTCCATGGCAGTTGTGGTGGGTGGACCCCAGGCTCACCATGGAAAGAAGCTACTGGGATCAGCTCCCCTCAGCAGCATGCCTGGGGAAACCACAGAAAGAAGCCATCCTGAGCAGGTCCTCTTGGTGGGGGGGACCAATCCCCAGGCACTCCACCAAAAGAAGCCACGCCAGGTGGCCACTCCAAAAGAAGCCACTCCAGGCGTGACTAGAACCCCCCCACCCCACTCTAGTTGTGGCCACCACCGAATTTTCAGGTGGCAGCCACTTTTTTTCAGGAGAGGGGATGCCAACAGTGGCTAAGGGTCAAGGAGGAGGGGCTGGTGATCTAAGACTTGGATCAACATCCAAAACTTTAGTCAAACATACATGTTTGGCTAATGCAGGGGCAATGGGGTGCAATTACCTGGCCTGTAGTCATACAGGAGGCCAGGGTGCATCATCTAATGGTCCCTTCTGCTCCTAACATCTCTGAATCTCCTCTTGATTACATGCCTGGGGGCTGGTCTATGCCACAGTAGAATCAGTACAGACATGCCTCTGTAAGAGAGCTTGTGTAGTCCTGTTATGTTGAGTGGACAGAACTTTCCTGCCAACCTAAGAAAACCACCTAAATGAGCGGTGGTTGCTATGTTGGCAGGAGACCGTCTCCCACTCACATAGCACTGTCCTCACAAGCACTTATGTCAACACTTATGTCCCTCAGGAGTATTTTTTTCACACCCCTGAACAGCAAAAGTTTTGACAAAAAGCAGACAGGGACTTAGACTCTATTAACTTTGAAGATGTTGCTCCCGAATGAGGCCTTCATATGGCCTTTTCACCTTGCCCTTCACTAGCAGTAACACCTCCACCAAGGAACCCTTGCTGTTTCACACTAGCTGCTAGCATAGCTTTCCATGCAGAGGCAGTAGCTACTGGGCCCAATTTTTACCTCTGGGTTAGATTAAAGGAAATGGTTCATGCATGAATCTTCCATGTTGCATCTTCATTGACTGCATATTGGCCATCAGAGTCCATTTCCCATGTTCCATTCTCCATTCCAAAACCATTTCCATGCACTCCACTCCCCTGTCTGCAATTCCAGATATAATTTAGCAAGAGCAAAAATTCTGGCACTTTCTTGGCTTTTCCCCATTCCATTCTGAACAGAAAACAGGAGAGAAAAGGAGTGGCAAGCTAAAATCTCCAGCTCCTCCAAAATAGTTCTCCACCTGGAAAGGGTATTGTACTCTGCTTCAGTCCATGAAAGGGATGTTCTGGCCTCAGCCATTCCTCTGAATCTATTGAGGTGTTGGATCAATCGATTAATTTTTGTACACGTTTGTATTATGTTTGTAGGTGTACGGCAGGAATCTGAAGGCAAAGAAAGCCCCAAGAGCGTCCACTTCACCTTCCTCATTGGCTGCGTCTTTGTAGCATTTGTCCTGGGGGCCTTCTTTTCTGGCTTGTTTGTCTCCTGCTACTGCAGCCATGTGTTCCAGAAGACCAAGCACATGAACAAGGACCCTGAGAACACAATCCAACGCCCCCTGTCCCTCCGGAGCTTGGCTAAGATGAACGGGCTTCTGGACAACCCATCTAAGGATGGGCTGATGGAAACCTCTTCACCAAAACTTTACACAACACTGCTGCCCACTGAGAAGGAGCCACACAACGGGGCAACCAAGGCCGGTGTGAAGGATCACCCAGAGCTGTCCGGTTTGCCTACACCTGAGTCCACTCCGGAGTTGCCTGTGAAGAACATGAAGGCCATCAGGAACCAATGGGAGAAGAACCAGAACTGCAACAATGCCAAGGAGTCGCAGGGCAAGAGCCATCTTTTCCACAGCCCCATTTCTGGTGCCCAAGTCTTCCAATTCCCCGGAGCTATGGTGCTGCCTAGTAACCTCCATGGCTACGACCCGCCTCTAGCCAGCTACCCAGATGAGAAGAAAATCCCCAATGTGGAGAGGATGCTGGTGCGCCACTCCCAGTGCTACTTACCCAAGGGAATGGAGGTGACCACATTGGAGGAGCTGCTGAAACACCTTCACGAGGCGAGTGGCTCCCCCAAGAAGCTGCTGGGTGGGGTGCCCAGCCATCAGCCAGCCACCAGCCCCCATGCTGCTGTGTCCTTTGCCAACAGGGTGCAACCCAAGATCCCGGACACCGAGAGCGCTCCTTACTACAGCTCCTCTACCCTCCCCAGGGACAGCTTGCCCCGCAGGCTGGATGTACCGCCTGACGTCACACCACAGGCCAACCTGGGGAAGCAGCCACCACCCAGGCACCCCTCACAAAGACACTCGTTGTCATCAGCGCAGAAGCTCATGAACCTAGCGGTGGGCGGGGGGCTGATCTCCCGGCAACACAGCCTGAGCCAAGGGGTCCGGCAGCACCCGCCCCCCGCGCTCCTGACCCGCATGCACTCCACGGGCATGCAGGTGCCCCTCGATGGGCATGGCGCCTTCCTCTCACGACAGCATGGCTTTGCCGACCAGGGCTCGGGGCCCAGGAACGGCGGCCTCAAGAGATCAGCCTCCATGAAGCCTGACGTGCCCCCCAAGCCACTCTTCATGCCCTCGTCCCCTGTCAAGCCGGCCACCCAGTTCAACTACTGACTTTGCCACTGTTGGCGGGGGTAGAGCAACTGCCACCAGTGTTGCTGGCTTCTGCTGTGCCCCCACAATGGTCCCAGGAGGGACGGCAGGAGAATGATGAGCAGCAGCTGGGCAAAAAAAATCCACCTTCTGCCCCATGGATTTTTAGTTTTGCAGCTAAAAGAGTGGGTTTTTTGGAACGTGCATTCAGCTGTTGTCCTCTCCCTCCGTCACCTCCTAATGAATAGCCAAGCAAAGAGGCTTACAGACCATGTCCTGGGAGGAGACTGTGTTATCCTGGCCCTCTGCCGCCATATCCACCCAGCATAAAAAGCTGCGGGGGTGAGCTCACAACAAGCCATCTCCTTTTTTGCTCAACCTGTTGTGCTTTGCAGGGTGGCAGAGCCAACAAGCCCCTTGTATGATCATGTGGGTGCCTGTGGTTTCTCAGTGCCAGAGGGGATGGAAACCGGGCCAGCTTTCCACTCCCCATCTACATTTTTCTTCGAAATGACTGCAATAACCAGCTGGGGTGGGGGAGCGGGTCACTCCTCGGTATCTTCTTTGCCCTGTCTCCCCACAACTCCACATAAGCCCTCAGTAACCTGCCTCTCACGGTTTTTATTTATTAGACTAAACTGCTTTTTAATTTAAAAGCAAAGGCAGCACTGTAGCAGCACCACACACTGGATCCTGGCAGTCCAACACCCAGCATCATTAATGGTGCAGTGAGGCCTTCTGCATCCTTTCTTTCCAGTCAGGAAAATTTCAGAACCCTCACAGGCATTATCCTGGGACAGCCCATCTTGGTGCAAAAACCGTTTCCGAGGGGCATGAGGTGGGATCAGACCCAACCAGTCACTCAACAGGCTTGCGGAGGGCTGGGATGCTGAAGACAGCACTATGAACCTTGTGGGACATATCTATAAATACTGTAAATAGCTATAAATATATATATATATTTCAACATAACTTCACATAAGAGAAGTCCAATTTATCCTACTGTGTAGGACAACGAACCATGCCCAGGCCAAGCGTGCTGCAGCCATGTACTTGTGGTGACAGGCCAGATGCAGTGCGTGTTGATGCCTGAATTATATAACCTCATCATGCCCCAATGTGTGATGGGTCATTTTTTGGGGTGTGGGTAGCCATGGGGGTAAAATACCCCCAAAGGAGCTTTACACCAAAGCATTAAAAAAAGAGTGGCACCAGCTGAGATCGCCAGTGCTTGGCTGGCAGCTGAGTGTCAGAATAAGGGCTGGGAGTAGTGGGGGATAATAACCGTAGAAAACACTGGGGACTCCCCCCCTTTTCCCACTGCCCAAGGCTCCAGGTTGCTGAGAACCAGGCCACAGGGAGGCACTTGGAATGGCCCAGCTTTAATCATGGGTCTGAACTGAAACCTGAGCCATGTGCACACTCAGCTGGGAGCAGGGTTAAGTTAAATAAACTGCCCTTGTCCCAGAATCAGTGTGACACCAGTTTGACCAGCTCGGTGGATGTGCCATGGGCTCAGAGTGCCGCTGAATTTGAGAGCTTTTCTGTCCCTGCCAGCCCATTGTTCGCCAGCAGACACAGGCAGTGCTGGCTGTGGCCAGGTGACTCAAAGGAACGTGAAATAGCCCCCATATGGACACCACCTTTTCCATCACACTACGGGCAGAGCAGGAGCACTCCCCATCATCCATTTCACATCCCGTTTCATCGACAACCTAAACAATGGGCCTCCTACTGCAACCCCAGATGACTGTGCAGCACACACGGGTAGAAAGATTTCCCTTCTGTTCAACTACATTTTCCCTGTGCTTATGGTCACCCCCCACCCGCCGAGCACTGCCCTGGGAACCCAAACCGTTCATCCTCCTTGGGTGCTTGCATCTTTCATTGATAGCTGGATTATTGGTAGCTCCCAGAGGTCCAGCTGTGATTGCAGCCCCATTGTGCGAGCACTGTGCAGATGCAGAGAGACAGTCCCTGCTCCAAAGCATTCCCATAACTAGACCGAAAGACATGACTGGGAGGGGAAACTGAGGCACCCAGCAGGTCAGGGGCAGAACAGGGAACAAGACCTGACATTTTCACAAGGATCACCATGCAGCCTGGTCTCTGGGGGTGGCCACAGCAGATGCTCTGGGCAAGCCCAGGAGGTGCTCCAGTGCCATGGGGACAGCAAATCAGAGGAACTTCGTATTATGGCTGAATGGCTTTTTGCAGCAGAGAGTGTGGCAGGCAGGATGAAGACTGCAATTATCTTACTGGGCAATTTTTCTCCAGTGGAGCAGGCTAAGTGCAGGACTGGGAGCCAGAAGCACTGAGTTCTAAGCCCGGTTTTGCTGGAGAGTTGCTGTGTGCCCACAGGCAAGTCGCTTTGTGCCCTGGTTTCCCTCTCGAGAATGGGGATTGTGGCAGTGCAAACCACGTGGAGCAGAGCGATTGAGTGCTTCTCACTGTGACCAGAGCCTGCCCTAGTGAGAGGTTTAGCCCAGGATAGGATGTGGGCAGGACCAGGGTGATGACCGCCTTTCAGCCCAAGGTCAAGCTGGGCTGCTTTTGTCCTTTTGACCCTGCTATTCACAGAAGAGGGCAGTATGCGCAGTTTTTCCACAATTGCTTTCCTCAGCACAGCGATGGCTTGTCTGGGTGATTTGCCAGCCCCATTATGCAATGATATGGGGCACGCAGCCCAAGATGGATGGTGCTCCAGAGATCTTACCTGAAATTACTTCTAAGAGTGGAGCCATTTAAAAAAAAAATAAGTGTGCGCGTGTGTGAGAGAGAGGCATGGAATACATAATTGGCCAGGCTTGGCTGAATGAGTTAGCTGGAAATTACTGAACCAGCGTGGTGGCGATTTGCTCAGGCAATGAATTAAGTACTGCAGCAGCAGCCAGCGGAAGGCACCCAACCTCATTTGCCCCCTCAGTTTAGTTTTCCAGCAGGCTTTTGATGGTTTGAGGACTGAACTGAGGCAGCACATTCACACAACAGGGAAGATGTCCCAACTGTGTGCCCCTCTAAGTCCTGCCTGCAGGCCATGACCTCATCCCTCTGAGGCAGAGGGGAGCAGTTCACATCTCTTGGAGTTGTCACGTCATTTCAGGCTGACTGCACACTCCAGCAAGCATCTGTTACACTCAAAGCACGTTTTCTTGGCAGTCGCAAGGGCTAGAAACATAATATTTAAAAGTTCCAAAGGGGCAGCCATGTTAGTCTAGTTCAGCAAAACAAACAAGGAGTCCTGTGGCGCTTTTAAAGACTAACATTTATTTATCACATTAGCTTTTGTGCTCATGCAATAAATAAATTTGTTAGGCTTTAAAAGCACCACAGAACTCCTTGTTTATAATAGTTAAGACTCCAAGAACGCATAGTGCTGCTCTCATCACAAGACTCCAGGAGCTGAAGCTTTAGGCCTTAACCCAGCTCTGTCTGGCTCCCAAATTAGCAGTACCAGGCTTCACAAGCTGGAGGCCCCAGTCCGGCCCTGAATCCCTGTGCATTCGGCATCAGCATACCACATGCGAGGCCCTGCCTTGACAACCTCAATGCAACTGACTTCCAGCAGAGCCACTGGAGAAATTCACCCTGGTTGAGGTTCTGTCCCAGCATCTCTCTGTGCCCCAGGGCAGTTTCCTTTCAGGGCCTGATCCTGGAGAGTCCATGGCTGTAGCAAACAGCAGTTTTGCAGCCTTCAGGGCAGGCGCAGGGCCCTGCTGGCTTTTCTGTCTGGCCAGAGTTTTCCTGGGAGATTGCTTCCTCAGCCACCTCTGAGGCATTGTACCGCTTCCTCCGCTGATCACACCACAATGTCTGGTGCATGAAGGCCATTCCAGCTCACAGAGCCCCCGTCACCGTAGTATTTGAGTCCCTCACAGTCCTTAATGGGTTCATCCTCACATCCCAGCCCCGATGAGGCAGAGCTATCATCCCATGGGACAGGTGGGGAAACTAAGGCACAGAGCCGCAAAGGCTACGTCCACTCTAAGCCTGGCCTCTGACTCACATTTGAGCCCAAGCCCCACTTCCACCCACACCCAGATCAGTCTGTCTGGTGTCAGAATACACTGATCAGGGACCAGGCCTAGAAGCCCACCTCCTGCCATGACTCGAGGCCAAGCCCCCGGCTTTCACTCCACAGAAAGTGGTGTGTGTGGTGCAGGAGTTAGTGGGGCCAGGAGACCCAGGCACAGTAAGCCAAGCCTAGGTCGACTATTCTGCATGGCCGTTCAAGTCCAGGCTGGGAAACACTGACAGATCCAGCACCCAATGCAGTGCGGAAACACCCAGAGCTATGTGCCCAGTTTTGCAGCAGATAGGGAATTGACCCCAGGTCTCCCCAGGCTGCTGCCCTACTTGTGCCCCATCCTGCCTTGCCTCATGGCACAGCCAAGTCTGCCAAGGCAGTGCCAATCACCGGAAAATGGGAAGCCCATCCTATCTGGGGGGCGAGGGCTGGGAAGTGTGGCTTATGGGAGTAGCAGACCCTGCTGCAGGATGATCTCCCAGGAAGCAGAGTAGTGGATGCTTTGGTGAGGGGATGTGCCTCCCACCCTGCTTTGAGCATCGCTGGCCTGCTAGTGGGGAGGGCTGGCGTGTTCCCAAACCTGGCTGTGTGTGAATGTAATGTAGTCAGACCATCCCTGCAGACCCATGCTGCACAGGAGCTGCAGCATCCCTCCCTTTGCCAGTGCGTGAGACGTCAGCATGTGGCCCCCAGTCAGCAAAAAGGCAGCGCGACTTAGTAATTAACACTCTGGCTGGCACTCAGTCAACCTCAATTCTATTCCTATCTCTGCTGGTGGGCATTGCCTGGTGCTGTGCCTCAGTTTCCCTTCCCACTCTTGTCTGCTTAGGCTATGAGACCTTCAAGGCAGGGACTGACTCTCACTCTGTGTCCATGCAGCAGATTGCAAATGGGGTCCTGTTCTCAGGTGGTGCCATTAGCTTGTCTGCTAAAATAAACATAAATACCAGGCATGTGGCTAAACATTTGGAAGTCCCAAGCCACCATCTACAGACCGTGCACTTCCAAAGGCAGCTAGCTTTTTATTTGGGAGCCCATAAATAACCCATGGAACTCACTGCAATAGGCTAAACAAACAAATAACCAAGCAGGGTTTAAAAAGAACGGAGTGAGCGGCATAAGCGAAGACATAGCAGTGATGCTGGATAAGCTGATAAACATGGTCACAAGGTAGGGAATTTACAGCTGATCTGAACAGGCCATGTCTATTATACAAACTACAGACACAAAGGAGTTTTGTGCAGCTCAAGTTCCAACACTCTCTCCTTTGTCTACCAGAGATCACATCCTCTAGCAAACTAAGTCCTCTAGCGGCTGATTAATGTACTATAAGCCAGTCTCTCAGTATTCATCCTCAAGCTTCAGGGCATCAGATGATCCCCAGCAGACACTCAGGAAGTTCCTAATCTGTCTTCTCTCCCCTCCTATTAAACACATGGCTATGGAGTTCAGCTGGAGTGCAGTCTGCTTTGGGATACAGTTTCATGGAGTTAAGGCCACGAATCTCAGCCCCCTGCATAATACAGGTCACCCACACAAACCTGAGAGTGGGACGTCTCCCTGTTTTCTGAAAGGGAAACTGAGGCATGGGAAATGTGTCACCTGACAGTTGAGAAACAGGAATAGAACCCAGGAGCTCCGCCTCTCAGTTGCCTGCTCTGATTGTTAGGCCTCACCTCCCTCATGGCCTCAGGCAGGTGGGTCTAACAGTCACAGCACCCCACACGTGCCAATAGAGAGGGCACCCCAAGCCACCATCCTCAATATGCAATCACACACAATCCAGACACCCAGCACGTTCACAACCACTATATACACACATACCCCTCCAAATCTATAGCCCTTCCATAATCACACACCCCTGACATACAGTCACAACAGATACAATATCACCCACACAGTCCATCACCCCACCTACCACACACAGTCGCAACCAAGAGCCAAACACACACCTTCGCCACATACAATCCACACATATGAATAATTGATACACACCCCCCCACACACACAAAAATCACAACTTAGACACACTCACAACAGGCACATGCCACTCCAGCATGCATATGCACACACCTCAACCTCCCAACATAAAATCACAATCCAGTGCCCACATATGGCCAGTCCACACACATCCTTGGCACAATCATAATTGATAAACAAACAACCCTCACACACCTTCCAGCAGGCCCCTTCCCAGACTAACACCTGCCAACACAAAAGTTGCAGACTATCTGGGCAAAGACCCACACAGAAGGGGGAAGTAATGGCTCATCTTGGTGGCGCTGGCTCGACAGATGCAGAAGGCACGCGGGCTGCAAGGAAGGGTGAACCATGTTCACCTCTGATCATCCAGGCTTCCACGTACATGCTTCAGGTTCGATCAGCACGCGGGGGCCTGTATCTGAAACAGCTCCTATTTGCTACACACGTGGGCCCTGCCCCAAAGAGCTGGCTGCCTGGAAATGGAGCCCAAAGCAGGGACGTAGGTGGCTTGCCCAACTCACTCAGACAGCCTTTAGCTGAGCTGCGTGGACCCGAGGTGTCCTGGCTGCTAGGCCAATGGGCACTACACTGTGCCACCTCCCCGCAGAACTGCCTGGTCTCTGCTGCCTCTTGTGATTCCAGTGGCTGAACGTGGCCCATGTGGACCAAGTTTTCCAAAGGGCCGGACCCATACCGAGCTCAGAGGATGGCCTCCCCCCCTCCACGTTTTTCTCAGGGCAAACTGCTGAGGGCCCCTCGATGCTAAACACGGGTCGTGGCCGCTGGAACTGAGGGCAGGATGCTACCCTGCAGGGGAACAGAAGGTGAAGTAGGGCTGCCTGGGGTTGTACTTTCCTTTCCATCCCCCCACTCTGTTTCCCTCCTCCCCTCCTGATCAGCTTCAGTTTGTTTTCCCACCGGCTCTGCTATTTATAAAGACCCCCCCTCTCCCCCCCACTGCACGCTCTTAGATTTGAAGTGGCTTCGTTTAAAATAATAAGTGGAATGTACATCCACAGCAGTGCTACTCGCTGGCGATCAGCCAGCCCACGACAATCGAAAGCAGGTGTCCCTGCTGGACAGATTGCAGCCAAATAAGGCCAGGAACTCAGTGAGCCTCGCCAGTTTTCCCTCTCCTTTCCTGCTGCCAAGGCTGGAGCAGAGGTCTAGATCCTTGACTGATGGAAAGCCATATAGCGCCTCCCTCACGGAGCCATGCTGATTTCCACCAGCTGGGATCTGGCTCAGAACCTCGTGCCTGCATCTGCACTGGTTGTTCTTTAACGGTCTGGGCTTCACCTGGGTTAAATCAGGAGCTGTAGCCGCAGAGGCTTCATTGAACAGGCTGGTGGGTTATCGTAGGATCAGTCATTGCCGGGGTGGGCATGCTGGCTTGCTGGGATCATCCAGTTTGTTATGGGAGGGCACACACCAGCACAGCAGCGCTATCTTGGCCGCTCCCTTGCTAGAGTTCTGTTTTAAAGCCGAGCATCAGCTCACCATGTGTCCTTTGCCTTTTCCAGAGCTGCTGATTAATATTGTGCAGCAGGAGACCAAGCTGTCACAACTCAGAATGGCAAGTGGAACGAGTGGGCTCAGGAGGGCTGGCCTGGGAACATCCCAAGTTCATAAATAATCTGGGACTTGCTGCTCCTTCTTAAATATTTTAAGCAGAGTTTTTCCAAAGGCGGCATAAGTGCTTCTCATATAAGTCCTGTACTTAATGGCGCTTCAAATAACTGAACTGGATTCAGAATCCCTGGCATGGAATTCACAGGGGCCTGCAAAGGAACAGCCGCTAAACAAGAAAACATCCCATCAGTGTAGCTAGGGCTAGCTAAACATGGGTTTGTTATTGTAGGGTCTTCTATTCAGCCTGGTAAAAAATGTCCAAGATGCCCAAGCCTCATTTTAAAAGTACCAAACGCCAAGAAATGCCAAGGTTCACAGGTGCCTCATTCCCACTGATTTTGCCGAGCACATAAATCCCAAGAGTGAGACATCTAAATGGGTGTGTCCACACAGCAGTCTTATTTTGAAACAACAGAGGTTGTTTCGAAATAAGAAATGCTATGTTCACACGACATACCGTTGTTTCAAAACAATGGTGGTGTTTCGAAACAACTTAAACCTCATTTGATGATGAAACAATGTTGTTTCGAAACAATTGTTTCAAAATAATCCCATCAGAACATGTTATTTTGAAACGACGGTGACTCGTTTCGAAATAACTGTTGTCTGAACATGCTATTTCACTTTGAGCTTTTTTCCTTAATTTGAATTAACGTTTTCTTAATTTGAATTAACTTATTTCAAAATAACGCCTTATTTTGATACAAGTTGTTTTGAAACAACTTGTATCAAAATAACCCCCTGTGTGTGAACATAGCCAATATGTTAGAGGAACTTGGTCAGAGTTATTTTTGAAAACGGGTCTTAGGCACTTTGGACAATGTTTCCCAAGCGAGCAACTAGGTCACAGGAGATCTGGCTTCCAATCGTGTCTGATCCACAGATTTTCACTTGAAGCATCCGATCAGGGAGAATTCATCTGAGCAGCATCTTAGTGAATCAGCCTGTCCAACTACAGCACAGTTCAGTTTTGTGTTACAATGGCATGTCATTTTGCTCTCTGGAAGTGGAAAAACGCTGGAGGACTCTTTAGATTTTTATCTGCAGTTTCCTCCTTTTCCAATAGAAGGCGAGGGAGGTGGAAAATGGGACAGGAAGCACTCTTGTACACTTTTGCACTGACAAAAGTGTGAAGAAAAAGAAAGCTCCATGTAGCTTCCAAGGCCATAAGGGTTCACTGTGATCTTCTAGTCTCACTGCCTGGGTAACACAGGGCAGAGCCCTTCCCCAGAAATAATTCCCAGAGCATAAAAGGGTTAGTGGAGACTATGTCCTTCATTTTTATAACTTCTCACAGCCTTTTCCAAGGAGAAGGAGGTATAACTCTCTGCCTCCGGACGCTCCAAACCAAAATGGAAATCGGCATTTTATGATTTCCTAGAAGGAAACATTTTAAAGCTGAAACAAAACCCAAAACTGTGTCCCTTCATATCAAACTGACATTGTGAAGTGATCCTTTTTCAATGTCCCACAGTAAAGGAGCATTTTCCAGTGGGAAAACCATGCAGGGGGATTTTTTTCCAGTGTCCAAAGTGGCTGTGCGAGGTGACTGCACCAGGGCATGTACCTGCTCTGTGCCTCAGTTTCCCTGTCCCTTTATTTATTTTATGATGCCCAGGTGCTCAAAAGTATTTAGGTCCCTAACTCACATGGACCATGAAGTTGTGGGCCTAAGGGTCAGGCCAAGGACAATGGGAATCTTGGGCTTATTTGGTGCTACCATAATACACCTAATTCTTTTCTGCAGTGGGCTAGGCCAGTGATGCACATTTTCTTTATATTTTTAAGCATTCATGGCTGTGAATTACTTGTCTGGAAAAACCCAGCATGTTCCCAGGGCCTGGGGATCCCAGGGATTGAGGTGTGGAGCTTTATGCCACTGCTTTTCCAGTCTGTTCTGGATTTGATTTCAAGTCACCAGGCCTGAATCACTGCTGCAGGACCCGAGTCCCTGCCACCTTGCCTCTCATACAGTCATTTACACGAGCAAGGGTGGACCCAGGCCCTCATGAGATCACTACTGAGATGAGTTTGCCAGTTCTCAGCCCAGTGCCCAGTGGACACATGCCAATGGTGCCTGGGCATCACTCTAGCTGGCTCCACTTGGTTCCCTCCCTGGCAGCCCAGAGAGGCCAAGAATCCAACAGGCCCCACAGACTAGCTGGCCTTGGCTATGTTCACACACAGGGGGTTATTTCAGGACAAGTTGGTGCAAAACAACTTGTATCGAAATAATGCCTTATTTCAAACTAAAAAAAAGTTAGTTCAAAATAAGGAAAAAAGCAGGAATTGAAATAGCATGTTCACGCTATGGGCTTGCTATTTCGATTCAGGGGCAGGGCACCATGGGAGGTGTGGCAACATGGCCGCCTCACTGGGCCATGTCAGTGGCCATGTTGCCAGCCGGGCATGCCTAGGCAGGAACTTCCTGTTCCCCGGGATGCTGAGCACCCTGGGAGGAAGGTCAGACGGTTTTTTCGAAACAACCGTTGTTTTTAAACAACCTGTTCCAACGGGATTGTTTCAAAACAACTCGTTTCGAAACAACATTGTTTCGTAACCAAATGGGGTTTAAGTTGTTTCGAAACAACGGGACATCGTGTGAACATGGCGTTTCTTATTGCGAAACAACCTCTGTTGTTTTGAAATAAGACTGCTGTGTGAACACACCCCTTGTGTCTTGCTAAGGGGGTCCAGTGTGGGGGCAGCTGCCTAGGAGAAAGTAAAGGCGTCTGTCCAGCAGAGCTGGCCCTATAGATGGAGATGCCAGGGAGAATGGCCTGGCTAACTGAACTCTCTGGCCCAGATGGGGTAGTATCACGTCCCCATTGTGCACGATCCAGCATCCTGTGACACCCCGCCGCCCCCAGCCACCACTTGCCTACAGGAAGCTCTGTTGTGAATGCAGCTATTCAGACCCATAGAGCCCATTCATCGACCAGCCGAGGAAGGAACTACTCCAAACAATGTGTCCATGTGGGGAACAATGGCTGGCCCCAGCCCGGGGCAGCCAGGCTGAGTTTGATTTTCCCAGCTCAGGGGGTCTTCAACCTGTGACTTTGGAGCCTCATGCAGCTCTTTGGCTGCCCCCTTGCGGCTCTGACCTCCAGACCCCTGTCCCACCCACCGGGGGACTCTGCAGGTGGCCTGTGCATAGCTCCACGTCCCCCCTGCCACTGGAGGACCCTGCAGGTGGCCCACGCCAAGCTCTGGGCTCCCCACCACCACCAAGGGACCCTACAGGGGGTCTTATTCTGGTTCTCAGCTCATTCCCTTCCCTCCCCACCAGGGGCCCCTGCTGCAGGCACCCTGGCCCAGCTGCCTCCACGCCTCCCATCTCCCCACGCCATTCAGGAGGCTACACCCATTGCAGGTCTCAAAACACTTGGTTATTGAAGGAATTATGTTTTAATGGCTCTTCTTATCTTTTGGTTTGCTGATGCCATCCCAGCTGATCTGAGGGGATGGAGGCAGCCCAATATAGCCCGGTGCCCAGGTGGAGGCAGCTGCAGGGCTCCTGGACCCCAGGCACCAAATGCATCCAAGGGTTGGCTCTGTCATCAGGTGTGTTACACGGGGTGGGGACCAGCCAGCTGCTGGGCAGTCATGTGTGGTCCGTGTCATAGCCACACACCCAGCCACGCTCACTCCCAGGTGCTCCAAAGGCGGCAGGTAGGTCTGGAAACCTGGAGATGCAGGGACAGTAGTGGAGAGGTGGCAGGGATGTGTGGGTGTGAATAGGGACCACTATTATTCTGAGAACAAACGGAGACAGCTTCTGGGTGCTCCAGCATGAGCCTCACACCTGCCCAGCCATCCTTGCTGGTGCCCTTGGTGTTGGACGGTTTTAGGCGCTGCCCCATGGGGTTGATTTTTCCCTACACTCCTCCCTCCCTTGCTGCAGCCCCACTGAAATACCCCATTGCCCACCTGAACCTTAACACCAGTGTCAATTGCATTTGGGCAGGAGGAATCAGGCTCACCATGGATTAATCCCTGGTAAATCAGAAGTGATTTGCAAAGCAGGGTTTAGCATCTGCGTTGAGAGGTGCTGGCATGAACTGGGCTGGGAAAGCAGGGGATATCGCAGGTTTTGCAAGCTGGCTGGGATGCAGTGGAACTAGCCCCAATGGGAAGCTCTTGACTGCAGTGGTGCCCCTCGTCAAAGGCTTCAGCCCAACAAAAACCTGATCACTCAGGTGACCATCTAGCATGGGGTCTCAAACACGCAGTCTGCAGGCGACATGCGGCCCCTAAAGCTATTTCCTGTGGCCTGCAATGACACGATCATTACCAATACCTGCAATATCATTGTATGGAAAGGTTTCAGTGGGGCAGCCCTCAGGCTACCATACTAATCCTCATGTGGCCCTCTGCTAGTCTTCATGCAGCCCTCGTGGTGATTTCAATTTGAGACCCTTGATCTAGCAGGTGGGAACCAGCTCTGCCTGGGAGGCAGTATGAGCTGGGCCTTTAAACCATTCTTGCAACTCACTGCTCTGCTTGGACTGAGCCAGACCTGCAGAGGATGGACTGACCTGACAGCAAAATGCAGCCAGTTCTGGGGTGGAGCATGGCAGCTGTTGAAATACCAGGAAGTGGCAAATACTGTGCCCAGCTGAGACTGCACGGGCAGGGATGTTATGCAGAGGAATATGGCAGTGTCCCTTTAAAAAGCCAGGGGTGCCGTCTATCCACGCTCACTGTGTTCTGTGTTTTAGAAGCTGCCAAATAGCAGTAAGTGCAAGAGTGCGACTGAGCCTGGCACACTTGGTGGTAGGCTCTGTATTGAGCCTTGTTCCACACTCCTTATACCAGTGTTTCCCAATCTGTGGCCCTGGGGCCAAAAGGGGTCAGTGAGGGCTTTCAAAGTGGCCTGCACTGCCCACCTGTCCGCTGCAGAAGGGAGCCGCTGCCTAAGGACCCAAGTGGAGTATGTTTCCACAAAGCAAAAAGATCAGTGCAGGCTCCTTGCTGCTGCCAAGGGGCTGGGAAATCAGAGCTCCCCTCCCTCAGCTCCAGCAGAGAGCAAAGCACTCCATGTAGGCCCATAGGAGCTGGGGTCCCTATTGGAGTCAAAGGCTGTGTTCACACACAGGGGGTTATTTCAATATCGTTGTTTCGAAACAACTTGTATCGAAATAACGCCTTATTTCGAAATAACTTAATTCGAATTAACAGTTTGTTAATTCGACTTAAGGAAAAAGCTCAAAGCGAAATAGCAGGTTCAGGCACCAGTTATTTCGAAACAAGTCACCGTTGTTTCGAAACAACATGTTCGCACGGCGTTGTTTCGAAACAACTGTTTCGAAACAATGTTGTTTTGTCCCCGCATGGGGTTTAACTTGTTTCGAAACAATGCTGTTGTCTCGAAACAACGGGAACCGTTGTTTCGAAACAACCGTGCGTTGTGTGAACAGCCTAAATCTTATTTCGAAACAACCTCTGTTGTTTCGAAATAAGAGGGCTGTGTGAACACAGCCAAAGAGAGGGGAGCACTGACTTGCTTGCCTCCTGGCTGCAGAGGGGAGGCACTGCCTAGAGATGCAGGTGGAGCACACAGGGCCACAGCATGGGTTTCCCTGCTACAGTCAGTGAGACAGGAGATCAACGAAGAGGCAGCCTCCTCACTGAATTCCTTCTGTCTGGCTGCAGTGGTGGGGGCTGTTTGCAGAGACTGGTGGTCCATCAGGGCTGTAAAAATGATATCTGTGGCCCTCGAGCCAAAAAATAAGGGTGGGAACCACTGCCTTACACACCACTTGCCTCCATAGAGCTCAAAGCTGTTTACCTGGAGGTTCTGTTCTGTTCTGTTTGCTTGGAAAGGTATTAGTCATTTCAAATCAAATCAAATCAAATCATAGGGCTGGAAGGGACCTCATGAGATCATCAAGTCCAACCCCCTAGGAATTGAACCCAGGCCCTTCTGCATGTTAAGCAGAGGTGCTAGCCACTACAGGTGAGTATCATCATTTTACAACTGGGGAAACTGAGGCACAAAGTCAGCCAACAAGCCAGAGCCAAGTATTAAAGCCATGCCCCCCACACTCAGGTCCTAAGCCCCTACCTCTTTGGCTGCACCAGTTATTTTGGTGGCTTCTTCCTCTCATGATGATGTAAGGAACTAATGCCACTGTGGGTGTGGAGGGGGGAGAGATGGGAAAGGGGGGGGGGGCTGGGCTGGGCTTCAGGCTGTCCCCAGCTCTGGGAAATTGTATTGGGCCTGGTCCCCTCTCCTTGAACAACGGCTCCTGTTCTTTTTGAATGATTTTGGGCCCAACTACGGAAACTTTGGTGCCCTGGTAGCACACTCTAGTGTTGAGTCCTGTATTTTACAGGTTGGAGTGAGGCCAGCCATTAGCCACATCACACTATGGCTGGTGTCCTGGCGAGACGAGGTTCCCCCAGCTGTCAGAGCCTGTGTAGGCCTATGCAAGGATACAGGCCTATGAGCAATGACTCTCCAGATCCAGCAGCAGACGCTTAGTTCAGGAAGCCTCTATTTCCCTGCTACTCTCACCCCCGAAAATGACAACTGGGTCCCAAGGCAGGAGCCCCCTGCCAGGACCCCTCCCCCTTCTGTCTCCTGTCATGCCCCCCTGCACGAGATTCAGCCATCTCTTTGGGGCAAAACCCTGGCGTGTGTCATGGCGTGTGGCTCGATGACTGCTATATATGGTCGTAAAGAATATACCCATGCCCACACACAAAGACCTTCATGTTCCTCACATAGCCAGGCCCCTACTCTGGGTTGAATGGGTCAGGCAGGAGCAATACCACATTCTCAGGGGGCTGCACTGGAGTCAGCTGGGAGCTTCTGATGGGAGCCAGAGCCCTTGGAATTAGTTTTGCCTTAAAAGGAGAAACAGCCTTGTGCCAATAGCCTCGCTTCATGGCTAAACCTGGGACCCCATTGTGCTAGGTGCTGTACAAAGAGACAAGGACAGCCCCAGAGAGCTTGCAAAACTTGTTACCCTATGTACATGCATACACAATTACAAACATAAATGCCCGCACACCCATAAAGGCACGGATGCACGTGAGCATGGGTGAAGAAATGCTCACCTGGCTGACTCCAGGGATTTGATTAGTTGTGCCCTAGCAATGAGGAATGTATGGTTCTGTGTTTGGGTTATCCTGGAGGGGATGGAACGGTCCACCCTGCACTCACCAGTCACAGTTTAGTTACTGATCTATCAATTGTGCATCGTGTAACTCTTGCTGCATCAACTGAGACTATTTCATTGCCTGTATTTCCTGTCTGCTTTCTGTGGCACCTCACCCACTCCACTGCCAGCTAGGACAGGTGACGAGTCGACTGTGGACCTCAGAACTGAGTGTGGTGGTGGGGAAGAGAGATATTTGTGTGTGTGTGTGTGTGTGTGTGTGTGTGTGTGTGTGTGTGTGTGT
>ML682099.1:3054039-3092686 GCA_007922195.1 Podocnemis expansa
AGAGCCCTTGAGCCCGAACCTGGGGATTTTTGAGGTATCAGCAAGAGAGGGTGAGTCGACGGACAAGAGCCCTTGAGCCTGAACCTGGGGGGTGGGGAAGATTATTTTCGAACTTCGAGTAAGAGGGGGTGAGCTGACGGGCGAGAGCCCCTGAACTTGAAAGTCTGTATCACGATCTCATTATGGGTCAGAGGGAAACTAAGGTAATTCCAGACAGTCCGCTGGACTGGACTTTGAAACATTGGAAGGAATTGGGAGGAAAGGGACTGAACAAGAAAAAGGCTGCTAAGCTGTGTATTCTTAAGTGGCCAAGCTGTACTCGTAGAAATTCTGCTTTGCAATGGCCCCCTATGGGCACTTTTGATATGAACAAGGTGCTTTATCTTGGGGAAATATTGTCAAATTCGTTCCCGGGGCATATGGACTATTATTATGTCTGGTATGAGGCTGTGTGTAAGCATTTGCCCCCTAAGAGGGCCACCTCGACCATTTGTGCCTTAACAGCTTCTGTGCCTCCGGTGTATGATGATGATAAGCTTTGGGTGGCAGGACAATCTGACCGAGCATGGGGAAGGGGGGTTCACCTGGTTCATGAGCATGCAGAAGGGGGGGCTTTTGGTCCAGACCCCAACCCAACCCAGGGAGGGGAATCCCTGAACTCTGATACAGGAAAATCAGAGACAGCAGGGACTGGGTGTGTTACTCTTAGCGAAACCCAGAAGGCAACCCCACCTGCCAGCGAGAACTCTGTGAAGGGAGAATCTGCCTCAAATACATTGTCTCAGTCTCTCCTGGCTGAGGGAAAAAGCTTTCCAGCAGGAGCTCAGGCTTCTGATGCCTATTGTGATCAAATTCCTGTAGTAGAAAGATGTGAAAGTAGCCTGAGGGAATCATCTCAGCAAGGATCCCTGTCTGTAGCCCCATCTACCAGTCTGTGTGTTGAGGAAGGTGAAAACAATTCTGATTGCCAAAATGTTTTACATGGAAATGAATTTACTGACTTGGTTTTTCAAACATCTAGTGCTGCAAATACCTTGGAAAAGTTTCCTGCATTTAATCTGTGTTTTGAAAAAACAGTGGTAACAACATCCGATTGCATTCATGAAGCTAAACCTGTAAGTGAACAGATAGTGCCTCATGCTACAGATAATGTCTCAAACATGGAAAGGGGAACAGCGCAGCTTTTACTCCTAAATGCTTTGAAAGTTTCATGCAGTCTCCTTGTCACTTCAGGTACCACTGGGAATATGGGGAATGCAACTTTGGGAACTGAATATCAGCATCCTATTTGTAAGATGCTAACTGAAGTGTTTGGTGTAACTCCCAGACAGAGTCCAGACTTGAAATTGTCCATAAGTAAAAATCTGAAAATTCCTATGCAAGCTAGTGTCTGGTTTCTTGCAATTTACCTGACTGATTGGGGTGGGAAAATTTACCCACCAGACTTACAGCTGCTGGCAAGGCAGACACACAGACACAGAGAATGGATCATGTTACCAGAGAGTCCAGGCTTTCTGGTCAAGGCAAAGGGTTAAATCAACCTTGGAAACAGATTGCCAGAACAAAAGGTGTAATATAAACACATAAGCACCCATCTATCAAGACAATTAAATACTGATATTCTCTTAAGTGGTAACAATTAAATGTAACAACTATACAATCTTTGTACTTAACAGTAATGGCTGTAAACTCTTGGTAAAGTTTTGTGAATGTATTAAAATAGTAATTGGGTAAACTAAGACAGGCAGCCTCATGCTTTTCATGGTATAATTTTACAAGTTTTTGCAGGTTTTGCCTCTGCATTACATAGTTCCTAAACCTCCAACAGTTTTTCTTTTATTATTATTTTTAGTTTGGTTTTTAATAACAGGTTTTTCTCTTATTATTTTTGTTTCAGTTTTTGGTTTTTCATAACATTTTTTTCTTTTGTTATTTTTGTTTTATTCTTTCATTTTTGATAACATTTTTTCCTTTGTTATTATTTTTGCTTTGGTTTTTGCTTTTTTGCACCAACAGTTTTGTTTTTCTTTATTCTTTTGTTGTTGTTATTATTATTATTATTTTTTGTTTTTTATAATCCTTCCACATTTTTTCTTTTGGTATTATTTTTTGCTTTGGTGTTTGGTTTTTAATAACACACTCTGTAACAGCATGTATGGCTTCCCAATTAACAGCCTGCCAGCAATATATTTTCTTTACATTTGTGTTGGCCTATAATCCAATCCTTTAGTATTTTGCAAATTTGTAGTACCCCCATATTTGTTAGCTTGTTATTTTATCCTATTGTAATTGTGTTGTGGTATTTCTTTTTGTTTCTTATTCTTTTTGCTTTATTTCAAGATTTAAGTCCCTCCATTGCCCAGGGGTGGAGTGCAGGACAAACGGAAGACTTTGTGACGGTATAGTAATAGTGGGCAATGGAGGCCTTAAGTGAACTGAGCTTCTGTACACCTAGGCTCAGCCCAGGTTTTCCATTGAACTTTTTCCAGCCTCCATTACAGCTGGTGCATGCAGTATGTTTTGCAGGTGAAAAACATGATCCCTGAACAATAAACAGTGATCTGTCAGCAAACCCCACCACTGGATGTTCCTCTCCACAAGGATGAGAAGTAGATGACAGGCACCCCTCTGCTGAGGGAGGGGCTAACCAACACTCCCCCAAATACAGGTTAACCAACACGATGGCACCCCTGAAATTTATTGAACTTCTTTGCTGTTTGGAGCTGTACAAAGGGGGGTGCAGGGGGGATGGACAACACCACTGCCATCTCCCCCTCCCTTTTGGCCTTAACTGTTCCCTTATAGTAGAATACTCTTTTGTATATGCTCCCCTTTTATTACCCCGGGGGTGGTTCATGATTTGTGGTAATTTTTCATATTCTTATATCCCGGCCAATTCCACTGGAGGGCCTTGCGCCTTTGGCAGGCTTACATCCCTCTATGCCCTCCCACAATTGGAGCACCAATTTCTTCCGCAAAAACACAGGCGGTCGCTCCCCACTGATTGTGATAGCCGGGTTGATCTCCTCTCCCGTTCTGAAGTTATTGCTTTAGCTATTTCCCTAGTAGGAACCCCTGCCCTGGCTGAAGCCACTTATTTAGACCTACGAAAGATTGCATGTGCCTTAGATAAATCTTTTAATCTAACCTCACACATGATTGCTGCCCTTAATGATGAACAAGCCCAGCTCCGCCAGGCGGTACTACAGAACCGTCTTGCTCTGGACTATTTACTCCTTAAAACTGAACATGGACGCCGTGAATTTGAGGGGCTGTGTTGTTTCAATCTCTCTGATAATTCCCAGGCTATTAAAGCAAGCCTGAAGGACCTCCGCAGAGTGGAGCAAGGTCTAACTGAGCACATCGAACAACACTGGTGGGACTGGCTCACTTCCTGGCTGCCGTCCACCGCTTGGCTCCGCACCTTGCTCTTTTCTTTCCTTGGCATTGTATTTTTCCTGGTGGGTGGCTTATGCCTCCTCCAGTGCTGCTGTGGTCTCTTTCGGGAGATGGTCAGCACCTTGCGGAGGGGCACGAGCCCTCACCACTCTCACCACCGCAAACTTAGGTACCTCACCCGTGCAAATGAACAACAGGGCACCCCCTTCCTCCAACTGACCTCCCTAGGTCACGGGACCTCCTATGTGGAGGCCCCGTGAAAGGGGGGATTGAAGGGGCATGAGTCAGCAGACTCCATTTTGGGTCCTGAGACACCATTTCAGGGACCCAGGGTAGTCACATCTCACCTGTCCTCACCATCTCCAGGTTAGTCACATGGGCCCAGAAGCACCATATTAGGAAATAACCCTTCCCTGACCAGGTGAGGTGACCAGCCATATAAGGTATACAGCCCCCGACCCTGAATTATGATTGGCTCTGTGTCTGCCTTACCCCTTTTCTGTAAAGTGTACTATAAAACCCACTGTATTGTACCCCTCTGAGAGCTGGCTCCACAAGATTTCTGTAAGGTAATAAAGCATATATGCATTTGTGACCTCCTCTGTCTTTGTGTGTCTTGGGACCACTTGGACCGACTCGGGGACTACCAGAGCTTTGTGCTCTAACACCAGGCTGATGAATGGGGGGGGGCTCGTCTCTAGAAATGGTTGGGTGGTGGACTTAAATCATGAGGACCTGGCTGCTGCTCTCACATGCACTAAGGCAAACCAGGAGCTAACGCAGTTAGGTGGGGGGTGAGCAGGCCAGGAAGAGAACCAGGAACTGCCTCTTGGCTCTAAACACACTCAGCCCCCTTCCTGCCCCCTGCAGGGACACCTCACAGCATGCGCACCAACGTCATACTGCTTGCAGGGTCCCAGCCTTGCATGGCAGCAGGGAGCTGGGCCTTGTTCAGTTTCATTCTGGGCAGGGAGGAATGAAGCAAAACCATTCTGGTCTGCCTCCCAGTTTATTTGCTTGATGAGCCATAATGAGCAACAACGCTCCCAATGGGGGTGAAGCTCTCTGGCTCCGGGTCCACGCCAGAATTGATCTCTTCTGGCATGGACCTGCTTCTGGCTGTGTCAATCTAAACTGAGGATCAATATGTCATTGCTGGTGTCACTGGCCCTGGATTCCAGTTTGCTGGGCTGTGGGTGCGGAAGGGGATGGTTAGTACGTCTGGGGGTTGGTCAGTGTCTCTGTGTGGCAGTAGCTCAGTCTGCATGGAGGGAGGTTGTCAGGGTCAGGGTGGCAGGGTGATCAATCTGTCTGTGCTGGCCAGTCTTTGAGTGAGGAGTTGTGTTCAGTGGGGTGTGTTGTGCAAATCTCCCTGCCCAGATGCTCTCTCTCACCTCCGCTGGCCCAGCTTTCTCTCTGCATGTTCCCAGCACGAAGGATCCATGCATGGTGGTGGGAGGAGCCAAGGATGCCCTGGGTCCTGTGCAGAGGACAGCATTCATTGCTGGAGCCCCGTGTACGGTCAGCCATTCGGCATGCAGCCATCCGGGCATTGGCAGGTCTTCGCTCAACCCAGGGTACCAGAGGAGGCAGCCGTTTCCCTCCAGCATTGTCCATGGGGGTATCGTGGGGGGGCACAACAGACAGTGGCATCACTGGATTACTAGCAAATGAGTAACTTCTTGCATTGCTATAGTGACTGGTTGCCACAGGCAACCACTTCGAAGCATCCCAGGCATCACTTTGTGCCCGAGATCGAAGGCGAGCAAGTCGTGGTCTCTGAGGAAAGGGCAGAGGGGCATGGCTAAGCAACCAAGGGGGCACGGGGGCCCGTGTCTGCCAAGGGAAGGGTTAAACTTTGGAGACCTTCTCTGAGCTGTGTTGAGCAGATCAGACTGGATGGCCACAGTGGTCCCTTCTGGCCTTGGGCTCTGTGAATCTAAGAATCAAGCCCCTCCTGGGTTGAGGAGCGAGGGGTGTCTCTGTTTAGCATGCCATGGCTCAGGCAACAAGCAGGAGAGAGAACTGCCTGGCAGGCTGTCACCACTCCTGAGTAGCCCAACAGGGCATCACCACCAGTGCAGGGCCAGCAGGGTGCTTGATCTTGGAGATGCTTATGCACGGAGATGTTCTGGAGTGGGACATAAGCATCAATCTTTCCAACTTCCAGGGTGAGGGAGAGAAAGGCACCCAGGGCTGAGCTCCAGTGAATATTTTCAAACCCTTGGGGCAGAAGCCCCAAGCCCTGGCAAATACTGGCTGTGAATTTAAGCCCCATCTAGGGTGTGTTTTTGTGGTGCGTGGGCAATAGATGATTTTGCATGTGTGTCTGTGTGTAATGGAGCTTTAGTGTATGTGTGAATCTACAATATAGAGCTACAAACAGATTGTCAAAAGAAGCTGAGGAAGACAGGCTTCATTTGTAATGAACTGCCATTAGAGGTGGGTGCCTGATTATTTTAGGCGCCCTTAGTCTCGCCTACAGTGGAAGGTGCTGGCATGCAAAAAGTGGGTGACAGGTGTGCAGTGTGTGCCTGTGCGTGTGAGACAGGTGCTGTTATACATAAGAGGCTAACATATTAAGCTTGGAAGATACAGGGATCCTGTCCCACTACAGTTTAAGGCCATGTACAGAGGCAAAATTACCTCCCTACGTCTGCTCGCTTCTCCCATTCATACATCCAAGGATGGCATTAGCCTTTTGCCTCAGCATGACACAGAAAGCACATAGTCAGTTGCTTGTCCATTGGGGCATCTCAGTCCTTGACAATCCCCCGTCCTGAAGGCCTAACTGGCCTTCCTCGGTCCTTGCTGGTTACCTTCACTGTTGGCTGTATTAAAGCACAGCTTGTTGGAAGGGGCCTAGTTTACCCAACAGGCCCAGATCATTCTGTATGATGGCTCCATCCTCATCAGTATCCACATCCCTTCGCTCTTTGTGTCCTGTGCAAATTTTAGCAGCACTGATATATTTACTTCCAGATCACCGATAAAGCTGCTGAATAGTGTTGGGCCCAGGGCCATAACTAAGGCAGGGCAACTGGGGCTTTGCCCTGGGTGCCATATTTTAGAGGGCAGTTTCAGTCGAGCGGCTCAGTTTCACCACTCAGTTTGAGGGAGCATTTCATGCTGCTTGCCCTGGGCACCAAAATACCTAGTTCCAGTAGTCATTGGGCCTCAGGTTGCCTTCTGTAGAGCCCTCTCAGTTTGATGAAAATTCCTTGTCAGCAAGGACTTGGAGATCCATCAGCTAGCCAGTTCTTAAACCACTGAACTTCTGCCCAATTTATATCACACGGGGCTCATTCTGTCATCAGGATGTGACATTACATAAGGTCGAATGCCTCACAAAGGTCTGTCTACCACATTGACACAGCTACCCGCAGCAGCCAGACCAGAGTGCTCCCCAAAGGATGAAATCAGGTTCATTTGGCAAGATCTGCTTGCCATCATGCCACTGTGAATGATACTAATTGCACTGATGTCCTCTTTAACATCTTATCAGCTGAACCCTGTCTTGGCTTCTCCATTATTTTGCCCAGAAATGAAATCAGATTAAATGCTTAGCCACTGCTACATCACTTCACCTGCCCAACAGCTGCATTCTTCCAAGCTTCTGGAATTTCCCAGCTGTCCCAAAATGTCTTACAGATTAACCCCAGTGGGCCAAAGAGCTCCTCTGAATCCTTAGTGCTTTCCCGCTGCCAGGAAGATGGCTGTCTGGACCAGTGGACAGAACATTGCAAAGTATCAGGAGACCCACGTTCTGTTCCCAGCTCTGCCACCTGCTGATCTTGGACATGCCATATCCCTGCTCAGTGCCTCAGTTTCCCCATCTGCAAAACAGGGTGGTGCTATTGACTTTCCTTGCAAAGCAGTTTACTATCGAAAGATGCCAGATAAAAGATGGGAATAATAATTGAGGCACTATAAAGGCAGCTCCGAATGACCCCACCTACAATGGCCATGATGAGTCGTTACCCCAGGGGGCTGGAGATGCGAAGAAGCCAGGACGAAACGCTACCCATGCCCCATTTCCTCTCCTCGGCCATTCCAGCGGTTGGGAGTGGAGACAGCACCATGGTCATAATGCCAACTCAAGCTCCTTCAATGGCAGTGATCCTAAAAGCTGGTTCCAGGCTGCTCCCCACCCATGATAATGGTGGAGAGGAAAAGGTGGGAGCCTGACTGCATGGGCTGCTTGAACCCAAGCTGAGTAAAGCTTGGGGACTAGACTGGTGGCACCATTCTGATCCCTGGCTGGGGGTGGGAGGGCAGCTGAGGCTGCTCAGGCTTTGCTGACCATAGAGCCCTGGGGATCTAACCATAAGAAGTTGCTTTAGGATTGCAGATCCAGTAAGCAGCTGGACGAAGACATCATCAGTGCCACCCCGGCCATGCCAGGAGCTGCCCTACCTGGCATGACCCTGAGTGTGGCGCAGAAGGCAGCCTTTGTCTTCCTCTTCATTTCCTTCAGCCTCTTGATTGTCCACTGCTGCCAGATCCTGCTGGACCCGTACAGTAGCATGCCTTCCTCCTCCTGAACAGACTACATGGAGAAAGCCACTTTTGATCACCACCTCAGCTGAACTCAGGCATAGGGTTTATTTTAACAAGGGGAACGGAAGGATTCTCATGACTCAAGTGTCCTCGCCCTCATAGCACACAAGGACTCTTCATTCGAAGGCAACAGGCTACCTGTGCATGGGAACCTGCCTTGCGGGTGCTGGCCTGAGGTCAAACCGAGCCCCTATGCATGTTTCAATTCCTGGAAAGATATGACTACAGGCACTGATCAGTGGCCCTCTGACCACTCACTTGCAGAAGCTCTTGTCAGCCCCACCAGGCCACAAGGGAAGCTTTGTCCTTCAGTTGAGACAGTGCCTGAACTCTAGTCCCCAACCAGGTTACAGAGATCAAAATCCACTCATTGCCTGCTTCTTCCCAGTGCCGGCTGTGACGCACCCACTCTCACAGCTCTGAGGGGGACCAAGGGACACTGGTTGTGCACTGGCAGACTCTCACTGTCCCATGCACGGTTAGGTGAGGCCCTGGGAACTGCCCACACTCCTGCATCTTAGAAAGGCAGAAAACCTGGAGACAGAGAGTCAGCCAGTGGGTTTGACGCTCATCCAATTCAGGCACATTTTATCCTCCCGCCTTTGTTTTTGTGTGTAAGGCAGGTCTAGAGGCTGCGCCCAACAGCTGCAAAGGGGGCAACTAATCTGCATGGTTTTTGTATTTGCATGAGCACAAAAAGCACAATTAGGTATTAGCATAGTCTCATTGGTGATTGCAGGGCATGCTAGCGAATGCTATTTAGGTTGATTTGATCACAAATCTCTCAATATCTGTAATTTTACTGAAAAGAAACATGAAATACTATCTTTTTGTAATATGCTACTCTTTTGCTTTTACGAACTGTGTTCAGGCATCTGAAGGGTAAAAAGTCACCATTAGCAGTAAGGAACTTGAAAGAGGGACCAACTGTGTGTTTTTCTGCTTGTTAAAGTAATGGCTTCTTAGTCTTTTGAGGCAAAGATGAAGGTTAGCTCTAGCTAGTGATATGCTTGAAGCATTGCCTCACTCTTGCCCCACTCTCAAAAGATAATTCAATGACTTTGTTATTTGTGGAGACTTTCTTTTGTTATTTTAATCAAAGCAGCTGTTTGCAGAGTTCTGAACCTAAGAAGTGAACTTGTTAGGAGTTATGACTCTCTGAGAGCTGAAATCAGTGAAGAATGACCAGTGGGTGGTGCTGATAGATGGCTGAACAGCATGAGAGACCAGTGGGCAGAGCCAGCAAACAGCAGGTGGAGCCAGAAGATAGCGTGAGTGGCCAGCGGAGGACTGAAGAACGGGAGTGATCAGTGGATGGTGCCAGTGGACAGCTGGGGTGAGGGACACACTCTACATACACTGGGGTGGAGAGAGTGCTGCAGTAAGTCTTATGAGACTTCTGTTCTTCTCTGGTTCTCCAGGTCAGGGGTGGTTTTGCTGTTGTGTCTTTACACTATTATTAAAAGTCTTGTATACTACACTCAGACTCATGCTCACGAGCAGGGAAGCATTACCCCGTTGGGGTGTCCAGGGAATAGTGCATGATTTCCCAGAAGACTGGGTGGGGGGCTCAAGCCAGTTGCTGCTGTAACATTATTTGGAAACCCCTGGATACAGAACCCGACGCCTGTTCTGCCATCTCGCCCTGGCAGAAGGGTTACACGTGCAAGAATCAAATGAAGAGAGCAATGGGACAGGAATCAAGTCAAGCCGGACAGCGGATGCCTTTACTCCTGCTCAGGCCATCAAGGTCTAGAGGTTTAACAATCTCATTGCAAGTGTCGCAGCAACTTTGCATTTAAATTCTCAACAGCTCCTTTTGCTAATCAGCAGCACTTTTCACTGTAATGGATGATTCACTCCCAGGGGATCCACAAAGTAATACCAAAGACAGCGACTTTTCTGCTGTCTACAATTTGGGTGTGTGCTGCCCTGGAGTAAATGGGGCTTGGTTTTCCTCATTCCAGCACCCTGTTCTTCACTGGTGGGGTGGGAGGGGGTGTCACCTTTGTTCTTCCAGCTAGTCACAGTGAAATGTTTTATTGCACTTTTTTATTAGAGGCAAGTTTTGGACATTTATTGACTGCAGTTGAAAGTCAGCCGCAACTAACATGGTCACTCTTGGCCTCAGTGGTTTAACTCTTTTTTTCTTTAAAAAAAAAGTGAAATCAAAAGTCAAATTCAGATGCTCAAAAGATCCCAGAAGACTGGTTTAAGCAATCCATTGCTGACTGTTGTAAGGCTGTCCCAAGCTTCCTGGTTTCTAAATAACATGTGTCAGCTCCTATCTGATGAGGATCTCCAACACCAAAGTGATGTGTGATTGCATGGATGGGGCTGCAGACTGCAAGCAGCATGGCCAAGGTCAGGTGGTAAGAGAGAGCTGGGCTTTGAGCCAGGGTCGCCTGACTCCTAATTCTGAGTTTACAAATTATATACCATGGAGGGTAAGAGAAGGAGGGAATGGGTTTCACTCTTGGTCGCCCAGGTATACACGGATGCCAACTAATGGCCATGTGTAAGTCCAGGGGGTCTCATTGGAGGTCTGGGGTCTCCAGCTAGCTAACTGAGGCATTAATTGGTAAGGATACATCTTACTTGTGTTGCATTTCCAAAAAGCACTCAATGCTGCAGAGTTGTCACTTAAAATTTGTGTGATTGCTTTTTCCCTTGAGCTGATCATTTCCCCTAACTGCTTTTTAGCACAGGGATGGGCAACAATTTGCAATCTTTTTACATCACAATGCACCCTGGAAAATAAACATTGCTTTAGACCCAGAAAGGGGTACAACAGGATTTCTTTCTGGGGTACTGAACTTTCATGATAGTTGAGAGTTTGCTTACAGCCCCAGCTTCTGGAGTCAGAGGCTTATGGGGGAAATCTCAGCTTAATTTATTTTTAAGGGCTGTTTCTAGCTCTCTTCATTTGGAAGAAATGCTGGCCCCTTTGAGCCCTAAATGCTTCAAAAACACAGGGCAAATAAAAAGAACCAGCCTGTGTTGTTTAAAATCTTATTTTAAAGCCAAACAGATGTCAGGGGAGGGCCTAGCTCCTGAAAGCATGGGGATGGATATGCATGTTGTGGTGACTTTAGCTACAAACCCCACGGTTTAGAGGCGAAAGGTTCCCCATCAAATTACCAGTCACCTGAGCCAGCCCAGCTCATCCTTCTTGAAAAGGGCAATCTGCTGCTTTTAATGCTGGCACCATTTGTCTCTGTCCAGAGGAAGCTGGCCATCTTTTGAACAGTGGATAATAGCTCCCCTTCCCACCCTGGAATTAAAGGATGTCTGCTGCAGAATGAGATTCATATTCAGTTCATGATCAAGGCTTGTAAAGGAGGAGTTGGAGAAGCATGGACTTTCCCCACGCCTGATCATTCTGGGGAATAGGCTCGGCTTACAGTTGACACGCCCAACTACCTGAACACCATTCTAGCTGCCTTTGGTGGGTGAGAAAGGGGGCTCCTTCTACAGTTGCGCTGAGTCTAAGAGGGTGAAGAATTAGGAAACGACAATCTTCAACTCTGCCCCCCCCCCCGGTCTACCCTTGAACGTTGGCTCCAGCAGCTTCCCCAAGGCTTGACATTAGGAGGAATCTTGGGATGCTCACTGAATTGGTATAACATTGTTACTAGCTCACAGTTAGGGGGTGTTGGGAAATTCAGGGGGGTGTGGGTGGGGTGAGGGGAAATCCCTGCTTGGTTCCCCCTCCATGACTGTATCATACCAACTGTTCTCATGGATTCTGGTTCAACAGATGAAGAGGAAAGAAGAGTTAACTCCTAAATGTTAGGAAACATTTCACACTTACTTGAAGAGGAATCTGTCCCCATTTAGGACTTCTGGGGTGAGGCTGTCTCCCAAGACAAACAGCCATCCAGGCTGCATCAGTACCAATGTGCACACTGGACCAAAGGCAGCTACAGTTGAGTTTTTCTTTAAAAACAAACAAGGGAGTCCTATGACACTTAAAGACTAATATATTTATAACATGAGCTTTCGTGGGAGACGATCCCACTTGGTCAGATGCTTTGAAGATTGGGAACGTACAGAATAGGAGCAAAATAAATGCAGGGAAGCATTAGTCGTAGGCTCAGGTAAGACTGTTGCAGCAAATCAAAGCATCTGTTTGGATTAAAACAGTGAAGTACAGCAATTAGCATTGCCTTGGAGGGGAAGAAAGCAAAATTAACCTTTTTTCTTTCCCCCACTCCAATTGCTATCCTGTACTGTTTGAATCCAAACAACTGCTTTGGTTTGCGGCAACAGTCTGATTTGATCCTATGACTTACATCCCCCTATATTTATTTTGCTCCCATTCTGTAATTTCACCATCTTCAAGTGTCTGACAAAGTGGGACTTTCTCCCACAAAAGTGCCTGTGATAAATACATTTGTCTGTCTTTATAAGTGCCACCAGACTCCCTTTGTTTTGCTGAACTAGACTAACACGGCTATCCCCTCTGGAATTTTTCCTTCTAGCTTCTCTTGTATTTTCTATGGGTGACAAACAATGATGAGACTGGGACCTACTTCTCCACCTCCTCCCATCACCCCATGAATCAGCTAGAGAGGAGAGGTGTACTGACTTCCAAGACAAAAGCCTTTTTGCTTCCAGGGGACTATAACTGAGTCGGAACCTGGCTACTTCAGTGTTATAACTGAGAACTGGTTTCCTTGGAATTTACCTGGTTTACTGTTTGTACTGTATTTTGCCAGGGGAGGCAGGCAATGCCTTGATAAGCTACTCTGTGCTTTTCATCTTCTGGCAGCAATCTGCTACTTGTCAGTGGTTTCTCAAGAAAAAAATAATTATTTCTCAATTGAAAGTCTGCTAAACTATTATTAAAAAAAAAAAAAAAAACCAAAAAAAAATCAAGGTTGCAGCAGGAGCAAAACACCTCATAACTACCAGTAAAACATTGGCCGTTAGTCAATGCTTCACTGCGAGAGAGGCAATACACCTGGAATTTTAGAGACTATTCCTTGCTCTCTTATTGACAAGACAGCCAGTCAAACAAAAACAAATACAATAACGTGGGTATTCTAGCTCCCAGCAATCCCCCAGGGTTTAAATTCTTCTGAATTAAACAAATCATCTCCATCAGCTCAAAGCCACCATTCAGAACATCAGGGACAGATTTATTTTCCGCAGCATGGATCCATCCGTTAAGAATCAGCAATAAGTGCATGAAAAATGAGATGCACAGAAGTCTATTTCTTAAAACAAAACACACCAGCTGCTGCACAGCCTCTCTTCCGTGAAGTGTTTCCTTGCAGTAATTCATCAGTGGCTGCTTTCTACAGACCTCCAACTACAGAAAACCTCAGGGCTCAAACCTGCAGATTCACACCTGTGGAACAAAACACTCCTCTAAAATTAGTGGCTTGACACCTATGTAACAGAACAGATTTTGGCCTTCAGCCTGTTTCATGCTCAGGTCAGATCACCCACAGCTATTTAGAAATTCACAGGTAAGGAACATGCTTAGATCTGTTCCGAAGAGGTAGCCATGTTAGTCTAGTTCAGTAAAAAACAAACAAGGAGTCCTGTGGCCCTTTTAAAGACTAACAAATTTATTTATCACATGAGCTTTTGTGCAAGAAAATCCCACTTTGTCACATGCTTTGAAGATGGAGGAGTCTTTAGCACTTTTACAGCCAGTCCCCCAACCTTAACAGATCTTCACCAGCAACTTCAGACCATACACCAGAGACGCTCAGGAAGGCTCATGATGCCACAACAAACCCTGATGCCAACTCTGCCCCTGGGCTGTCTTGGGGATGGGGGGCTGTGGCCAGTGGGTCCATGGGCCCCACAATGCCCTGCTGGCAGTGGGGCAGTGCAGAATCTGTGCTGCTGCAGGGAGAGTGAGGGCCCTGACAGCCTATTTAGTCCTGAGCCCCACTCCACCCCTAGGGATGACCCTGTTCTGCCCACATATTTACACTAATGAAACCACCTAAGCAAACCAACTGCACCGTCAGGGGCTCATTCAAGAATGTAATTTATGCCATCTTGTGTCTACAATGCCCCTCAGCCTTATACATTGGTCAAACTAGACCTTCTCTGCACAAAAGAATAAATGGACACCAATCTTGCATCAGAAATGGCAACATTCAAAAGCTATAGGACTTATGTTTTATTCTAGGTTAAGACTTCAAAGAGAGACTTCAGAGTTAGAATTCATACTCAAATTTGATACCATCAACTCAGGTTTGAGTATATTGCCTAGCTTTCTCAATATAACCTATTTGATTTGCTGATGTAATCTGACCTGATGCTGTGATTACTTTATTTATTACTCCAGTACTGTATTTTTTTTTTCCATTTTCAAGCATCTGACAAAGTGGGATCTCTCCCATGGAAGCTCATGTCATAGATAAATTTGTTGGTCTTTAAAAGCACCACAAGACTCAATTATACATAGATCTGCAGCATAAAGGTGCAGCAGATTAAGTCCTGAGAGACTGCCTCTCTCCATGTGGTACACTACCACAGTTCAGCTCCAGACACCAGAGGACATTCTCTGCTTCCATCCCTCCAGAGGCCAGATTTGTTGACTTGCTGCATAGTCTCTTTCCTCACCCTTACTCAAGGCTGTTGAGGACGAGGGGGCTAAGGAACACAGCTGTGAAAGAGTCCAGTTCTATACAAGGCTAGTCTAGCCCAAATTTACCAAGCAAATCCATGAATGAGATGGGAACAGGAATCAAGACTTGACTTCTGCCATAAGAGAACAGTAGCAGCATGAGTATTTTGTGGTAGGGTAGGTGGAATAAATCTCTTTTCCCAGCACTGACTGGAGCATGGAAGCACAGCCCTTTCATGCTCCCGATGGGGCACTAATTCTGACTACTATACTGTAATCCTCTTGGGGTCAGAATGTGACAGCATGACTGTATATTTAAATACTGCAGACATTTTTGTTCACTGTTCTTCTCTAGAAGTCCAAGAGGAATGGAGAGATCTTGGATCACTTTATACGTTAGTAAAGTGCAAGCACCTCGGGGGTAGAGCACGTGCCATTTAACACCACGCAACATTAAATTGCCTACTGGAAAGTCCAGAAATACAACTGCTGGGGACAGAGATTAAAATAAGCTAGAACACAGAAGAATGCCATTCCAGAGCCCATTATTTTTAGGGGTTCAGCCTTCCAGGCCCCCTAAAAATAGAAAATGGAGCCAGAATGCTGTGTCCCAGGGCCCACCATTTAAAAAGCGTGAGCCTTGGAACGCAGCGTTATGGTTCCATTTTCTATCTTTAGGGGCTCAAATGCCATTCCAGCAGGCAGGGGACAGTGGGGTAGGTGTGTGCCCAGCTCCCCAATGCATGCACAGGCTGCATTGGAGACAGAAACCTTCAAGCGCAGCCTGCAGGAGGCATCGTCTCCCAGCTCACCACATGGCTGCCCACAAGTGCTGGGGTGGCCTGGCTTGTATTGGGGGTGGGTATTGGGGGCAGGGGGAATACTGGGGACAGGGAAATGGATATTGGGCGCTGGGGCTAGGTACTGGAGTGGATATTGGGGGCTTGGTGGATATTAGCGACAGGGGGTGGGTATTGGGCGCTGGGGTGGATTTTGGGGACAGTAGCTGAGTACATGAGGGGGGCCCGGAAATGTAGGAGAGTTCTGGGCCCACCAACTTACACTTTAACCCCTGGCTGGGGGGGAAGTCTGATGGGATTTTTAATCACACTACAAAAAAAAGTGCTGAATACAATCTCAAAATCAGGATAAAATGCTAGTGACCCACACTGAATGGAAGAAAGAAAAAAAAAAAAAAAGGCTAGGATATATGACTTTGGCATTTTATTAAGAAATAAACAGTACAAAAATGTGTATATACACAGTTCAAATTTAACATCTGAAATCATCCTAAATATAAAAAGAATACTTAAGCTTTCTAAAGTCATCCTGTACATAAAGCTATTAAGACTCTTTTACAATTCTGGGCACTCAAATGCTTAATCACAGTGCTAATTGGATTTGTAATGGAGTTTTTATAATGAAGTAGCAAATAAGATTCTGCCTTTACTGATAACAAATATACACACAAGACCTAGGATGTTAGGAATTCTGATCTGATATGAGCAAGGCTGCAGAATTTGAGCATTTCTTTCTATGGAGTACTGCAAGCCTCTAGCCAAAACCCAGGACTCAGATTGCACAGGTTCTTAAAGATGTTGTAAAGAAACATGCAGAGAGTCATTCAAAGGTGACTGAGGGGACATCCACATTTGCAATCAAAAAAACCCCACAGCAGCAAGTCTCAGAACCCAGGTCAATTGACTCAGATTTATGGGATCTGGTATAGGGCTAAAAATTGCCTGGCAGATGTTCAGGCTCAGGCTGCAGCCCAAGGTTCATAACCAGTCATTTTTAGCCCTGCAGCCTCAATCTAAAGTCAGTTGACCTGGGCCAGCCACAGCCACATGGAGGATCCTTCATCGCATAGGATGTACCCAAGCACTTATCTACATGGGGAAGTTTCCAGGTCTTGCTGCAGTGAAGTAACTATTTTGGTACAAGCCTGCAAGGGCACTATTCTGCAATAAAAAGTGCACACAGTAGCAGTGTTCCCTCTAATTTTCATAGGCTGTATTTGCAGAAAATTTCTTTTGTGCAAATTTTTGGAACCAGCATCCAAATTTGTACACACTCCAGTGAGTGCGGTCAAACTTGTGAGTGCAACAAAGTATGTATGATGCAAATAATGTCTAAATTTTATTTTGATATGGTGATGGAAATTTTATAAAATTACAAAGCCTTATTTGAAACATGCTACTTGAAATTGTCTTCTTAAAAGTAGCATAAAAATATTAGCACTGTTGAATTTTGTGCTAGCTATTTTGTTGTGTGCACAGGTTTCACAACTTGTGTGCACTTGTGCACAGCTTAGAGGAAATATAGCACAAGAGAGTTACATCAGAATGGCTGAAGTTGCTCTCCTATCACCATAGCTGGAAAAAAAAATCCACTGAACTTTTTGGGTGAGCACTTATTTAAGTCTGAATGAATCCTTAACAAGGGCTTGGGTAAAATTTACAACAGCCAATTAAGATTCTTTTCCTGTCCCTTGGATAAGTTCTGTCAAGTTTAAGTTACTGTTTAGAATAATGGAACCATTAATAATGATCTACAATTTAAAAAGTTAGACATAAGGGCATAATTAAACTTCTATCCCAGTTACAACCAGATCACATTCACCTCATGTAAGAAAAAGATGTTAAGTAGATGTGACAAACTAGATTGCAAATGCAAACCTAAATGCTAGTCAGGACTCAAGCAAACCTCACGAATTTCAATGAGTTTTACTTGAGTAACGCCAGTGGGTCCAGACCCATTAACTTGCTTCTATTCTTGAATTCTTTTCCTTGTGGGTAGCTGTTCTATCACCTAAAAATATCTTAACACAGAAGAGAAAGCAATTAAGTTAAATAGCACTTCTGAATAACGTTCATTTGAAGCCACTCAAATTTCCCCTCCCACCCCACAATAAGACAAAACTTGTAAAGTGGTCTCAAGTCTTCTGAAATTGAGGCAGAGGATGTGGGGGGTTATTTTTTAAAAAAAAAAAGTGCTTTGTGCAGATGCAAACCTTTTTGCACACACAAGTTAAAGTGAAGGGTTTATTTTAGGCTTTTTAAAACTTTGCATAATCCTTTATTGCTCAATGAAAAGTGTGTAGATTTGGAAGAAATGAGCTAATCAAGACCCTGATCCTACAAGCACAGGTATAATTTCAATAGTACTATTCGTATGCATAACATTACTCACATATTAATATGGGTTGGTAGATCTGGGCCTCACACAAATGTCAATTTTTTCCCCTCATCCCTTATTTAAGAAGAGCCTAACAGATCTAAGTAGCTATACCCAGTCTTGTCTTACCACAGTACAGCACTGCCTCGCAATACAAAAGACAGGATTCATCATATAACTGCCATGGAAAAGCGCATACAAAACTTAGCAATTGTCTTTTTGAATGTTAGGCACTTATGTGCTATCATCTTAATTTAGATATGGTGTGTGGGAACTTCTAAAATAAAAGCAAAACAGTGACCTTTTCATACCTTCCAACATTAGAACAGTCTGCTTTTTTCTTAAACTTTCAAAATCCCAACCTCCTTAAATAGTATGTTCAGAATTTTTTTTTTTTTTTTTTAAATGTGCACATGCAAGGGCAAGGGGGGAGGAGGCGGCGTTTTGTTTCCCAGGAGAAGAGTTTAAGCAAAAAACAGACACCAAGGAAACAGTGAAAATAACTATATACAAAATGCTCTCAAATGCAGATTTTTTTTTTTTTGCTAACTTTTCAGTTACTGTAATCTTGGGTCTCAAGTAACAACAGTAGGCACAATTTCCAGACAAATGTGATTTAAAACTTGACAGGTGTCCCTTTAAATCTGTAAACATTTTTGTTATATTAATTCCTCTCTAAATTAACCTTGTGATGGTTTCACAGTGTATAATACAAGAATTTCATCTCTGGTAATTTTCTCATGTACAGAAAACAAAACAAATTAAAGTATTTTCCAATTCAGAGGAAACATTGGTTCTGCTGTATAGTACTGAAATAATTAGGATTCTTGTCTCCAAGTGTTCATTAATTTTAAAAGTCCGTTATTAAAGTCTTCAAAACATCATTTGGAAAAGATATAAAGTCTTTTATAAATAGTTACATTACTTATAAATAAATGCACTTTGATACATAAAAACCAGTTAAGTCCCAAGGTAGTTTTTACAATACAAAGAGTATTTTTGTCTCTTAAAAATGTTGGTGAAAACCAACAAAAAATACTGTTACAACTTCGATAGCTGTTTTAAACAAGAAAAAAAGTCATACCACAGACACAATTCCTGCTTTGACTAGACAAATATTTCAAGGGAAAAAAAGTCAGGAAACGTTTCTGACATTCATGGGCTGTTAACTTTTAACTGCACTACAATAAGTGACAAAAACAACCAAATGCATCTTGGTAACTCCTTTGATTTTAAACAGGCCTATAGCAGAGATGACTACTTTGGTCCATCATGTCAAATGAATGAATGTGGAACATGCTACCTACTTTAACTATATGCACAAATGGTTCAGCCCTTACCCCTTACAAGTTATAGTCTTAGAACAGACCTGCAAATAGCAAGTGCCTACAAGTTACAGATTAAACATTTTTCATACCAGTTTATAATTTCAGCTCATGCCCCCTCCAACCCTCAACATCATAGTAACATTTTATAAGTGAGTTTCTTTCCTATCCCCAATCCAGCTGGGGGAAGACTGACAGCACATTTTGCTGAATCTTGCTTTTTGATACTTAAATGCTGCATCCACCACATCCTCAAGGAGATGCTTCAGAGAAGGGTGAAATGTAATTTTCCCAACAGGGCCTCATTTAAAATTAATTTTTACAACTACTTTAACTGGGTTTATATTGTTAACTAACCTTAGCTTGTCCTTTCTTCGCTAACTAGTTACGGGCAGGGACCACACTGTGTTTGTACAGCGCCTACTGCAACATCCTCAAATCACAACTGAGGAATCTGGGATCTCCCAAGATTTAACTAATGATATTTTAGGCTGATTGATTTTATCAAAGAGAAAGTTGGCTCTTTTTCTCATTCTTAAGCTGCTGTACAAACCTGCATATTTGATTCTTCAATTCTGGGCCCCTTTACTGTTACATTTTATCCACAAGAACTAAAGAGAGGAGAATTTACATAGAAGAGTTTGAGACTCAAGTCATCTACCAACAAGTAGCCAGTGTCTCCACAGAAGGTGTGCACAAATCATGTAGCTCTCAGAGTGGCAATGTAAGATCTCTTAGTTATTGCTTCATAATTCCAGCAACCAATCACTTTTAGGGATGGCTTTGCCGTGCTTCCTGCAAAAGTCCATCCAGATAGTAATAAAGCTCCCAGGCACTAAACTCCACAAGGAAATTATTCAAAAGCCAACTGGTACACACCAGTTTTGGGTCCTTTAAAACTAGACTGAGCAAAAAATCTCAGAAAATATTCTAGTCCAATACTTGCAGGGAGTATGGACTGGTTACCAAATGGAGTTGGAAAAGACCTAATTTCTGCAAGTCGTCTTTTCAACCAAAAACTAAAAAAATGCTCTTCTACTAATGCAGACAATGTCTTTGTTCAGAAATCATTCTGTTTCTAAGAAGATCACCAAATGGGATTATTTGAGATTTATATTAATCCCACCATTACAACAGAGAGCTTGCCTTCCTTCATTTCTAAAGGCACAATGTACCATTTGCATTATGTCACAAGGTATTTAGTACATCTAAAAGAAGCTTTGTACTGTAAGCCTATACAGAATAAACACATTTTTACACATTACTTTGTAATGCGGGTATATAACAAATTCAGCTCTATTTCAACTATTCCGTCCAACTGGAGACAATGAGGGTGGACTGCTGTAACGGCAGAATTTAGTACAATATATTTAGATGGAGAACTTTTAGGCCAAAATACATAGCCAAACAATTTACGGGCAAGATTTAAGCACCTCACATATGTTGAGTGAACAGTGGTGATTCATTTTGCATAGGAAACAGATCAAACATAACTGCAAGTGAATGTAAATGCTCTAGGATAGGTGGTTCTAGAATTTAAGCTGCTAAAATAGACTGAAGTTAACATTTTTTTAATAGGTACACAAATCTCATGCTCATGAATTCAATAAACTAACAAACACTACACAGAGCAAAGCCTGATTCAAATAGGTCAGGCCTCGACAAATCTATATTTCTGGTCACCATGGTGACCAGTTTTAGCAGCCTGTCACCTAGCTCCACTGCAGACGTCTAGGGGAGAAGTGTCCACAAGTAAAATTGCTGGCACCTAGCTGTGAGCCAACTTTGTCTACCCCTGAAGCAGGGGTGCACAACCTGCCGTGCACCATCACTGCCACCAGTTATGAACTGCTCCTGAGCGACCTCTGTCATCTGAACTTGTGCCATGGTCTTCTGATGTGAGCCAGTCTCCTTTACACTGAGGCCAGTTCATTTTCACCTGTGCCCATGCCTATGCTTATAGTTCAGAATTCCAGAGCCAGCATCTTAAATGGACCAAATCAAAAGAAGTCTCTGTATCACTCATCTCAAATGCCCTAACACGGGCATATCTGCTGGAAAAGAAATGCAATGAGAGGCGTATCTGGATCAAATAACCAAAACAGAAGAAACCTACCACACATTATCATCTGGACACACTGCTGAAAATAAATGAGGGAAAAAAACCCAAACACCACAGTACATACCTTTACAACCATGAAAACCACCTATCCTTGCAACAGCAGAGCTTAGCATGGGAGTAGAGGGGAGGCACTGAATTATGCAAGTGGGAGCCATGAATTTAATGATCCTTGCCTTAGAAAAAGACGACAGATTTTTTTAAAAACTTGTCAAGAAAGCAGTATCACTTTCTGTGGCATGTCAGTTTTTTCAAGCTAGAAGAGATTTAATTTTCTAAATTCTGCAGCAAGCTGGCCAGGTCACACTCTTGTGAAGTATTTTCGCAATTTAAATTGCTTTACCCATGATCATTAATTAAGACTAGGAAACAACAGCAATTCAAAGTGAGTCAGAGTACTTCCAATACTTTTCCTTTTGTCCTGTGGGGGGGGGGGGGGGCGCACGACAGATAGACCTGCACATCCTACATGTCTCACTTTAAAAATCACTCTCAGCCTGCAACAGGCAACACATATAGGCAACTTCTTTACTCTATGGATCTGTAAACAAAACAGTAAAGAATAAAAAGACACTCAAATATTATTCATTAGTAAGACCTGTCATTTGCTTAAGAAGAATACGAAACAAAACGTTTTGCACATAAGTAGAGTTGGTGCCATGGAACAGCACAGAAATGCTAGCAAAGAAAACTTGACCAAGTTTCATAAAACTGAATGGTCTGATTTTTAGCTAGCACTCCTTTGGGCAGTATAGGGCTCAGCTGTAGACGGAGCTTTCAAAAACAGATCAAAGAGGACAGTTTTAATATTCTTGACATCTGAAACTGCTTAAATGTTAAAGTTCATGCAAACTCAGACTGTGCTTTGTTCTTACTAGAGTATTGTATTTTGAATTCATTATTGAAACAAACATATCATCTACAAAGACTAATCCATTTTCCACTTTCTCTGATGTCTTTGGAAGACTTGTCAATAGTGTTTTTATTTCAGTAACAATGCTTGCTTTCCAATAAAAGCTACCTTTTAAATGAAAAAGTTTATAACCCCCAAACAGACTATTTTAAGACTCCAAATTGTGGATTCCAATCTGGTAACTACATACAATGGTGCAAATATATCATTGCATAAAATTTATTTTCAGTGCAGTAAATTCAGGGCAGCTGAGCACTACCACCAGCTACTTTGGCAATGAGGTACTTCTCTTTCCCCACCCACCCCTCTCCGTCCCATATCGTATGCCTTTATCACAAAATAGGCTTGTAGGTCACTTGCTGGCTAAATTATTAGGGCACTTCTTAAAATAAACTTCTCTCAATATCAAACTCTAAAAGCACCTTTGGCTCTGTGTTCAAAGCAAATCAACATTACGAACTGCAGGAAAGATTTTCTCCCTATGAATGGAACCACACAATCAGTTTAGTTCTTCAATATTCCAGTTGCATGGAGGGTCTTCAATAGACCACAGCCCACAATGTTGCTTGCCAACGGGATCTTCTTTAAAAACAGTTTTTGCCCTTTAAAAACAGAGTTGATAACCGACAGGCTACGAAGTTACAGTTTCCACAGCAATGTCAGTAGGCTGCTCCATTTCCACCACAGAGGCTGCAGCCCCCTCCATCTCCTCTGATGATACCACAACTGCGTCTACCTCAGCAACCTCTTCGACCACTGTAAGCTCATCACCATTGGGCTGTTGTCTTGCCATGGCTTCAAGCTTTAGCCGGTATTGCTCTGCTTCTTGTTCTTTCTTCATTAGCTGGTTTCGATATTCTTGTGCCTTTCGATTCGCTTCCTGCAACTGCTGCTGTAACATTTCCCTTTCATTATCATCCTATAAAACAAGACAGCCCGTCACTGGTGCCCAGATGAGTCACGTGGCTTCTGCCTATATCTGGGATGCAAGCGCTAATACACAATACTCAGGTAGAGGTAAGAAACAGACCAAGTGCATAGAGAACGGATGCCCACACCACAGAGATACAAAGACTGTTACTGCTACTCACTGGTACAACCCAGTCTCAACTGGACTCAGATTAAAATGACCAAGATTACATAAAGACCAGGCTGGATGAGAATCTTCCTTCCACTACCAGCAACTCAACTGCTAACTGTACTTTCACCACAGCCTACTGGACAGAGCACTTCACTGTCAGGAAGGACACATGGGCTCTTAATCCTTGCTCTCCCTCTGGCCTGTTGAGGAACAGTAGGCAAGTAACTTCCCCCTCCGTCACAGTTTCCATCCCTCTGTAAACAGGAACAATGACACTGACCTCCCCTGTAAAGCATTTGAGATCTTTTAATGTACAGTACCACATAAACGCTAGGTGGTATTATTAATGTACCGCATAATAACCAATCATACAGATGGAGCAGAGTGAGAAACATAGTATCACTTTTGAAAACTCCCTATCAAGATACCATTGACCAAATTTAAAGTTAATTTGGGCCACATCAATTATATTGAGTGTTATTCTTTAACTATACTTGAAATCCTATAGTCTCAGTTCAGTCAAGACTGATGGTTTAAATTAGACCAACAAGTCTCAACCACTATGGCAGGACACATTACTGCTACCACACAGTTGCAAGTGTATTGCGAAGAGCTGGGGGGGAGGGGTGTGTGACTAGATTCAACTTGAGGGGGTGGGCTGGTGTGTCCTGTAGGGTTGTGCACACCTCCAAGCATGTTGTGACCTGCAAAAGGTTCAGAGCCACTGAACTGCACCCAGTGTCTATGAAAGTTACAAACACGAATTTTTACCTTGTTTTCCTCCAAATCATTTCCACTCTGGTCAACTTTCTGCTTCTTAGCTGGTGGGTGTTCTTCCTCTTTTACATCATCATTCTGAATAATAGTTTCTTCTGTAACCTGACCAGCAGGTACAGTCAGAACTACAATTGAAGGAACATTAAATGGAGAAAATGAACATGAGACTTTTGTACAGAAATCCATAGAGACAAACAACTACAAAATTAATGTCTGAGGAAGTGCTGCTCTGTACAGATGAGGTGAAACAGCAATTACAAAATTCCAGAGTCCATTCACTGCTTAGTTGGGCAAATCTTACATCATCAAAAGGTGAATGTGTTTGTTAAAAACACACTCCCCATCTTATGGAACACCTGTTCTTTCATCCTCCTGTGCTTGTCAATCATATAGTAACTGAATGAAGTGAAAGCATATGTAAAACTTCTGTGAATATTCCAGAAGACAACTCCATTATAAACACCCAAAAGTTTTTGAACAGAGAACCTTATAGGTAACATTTCATCCAATCCAAAACGTATCATGTAGATTAGCACGTTCTGCCAAAGGAATTCTAACTAGGAACACTGACAGAACAGGCCACAGATCAATAATAATCTGTAGACATATGCAAATAAGAGATTTGAGAAAATGGCTTTCCATTCATGAATAATTTGCAAGGCAGAAAGAGGTGAAACTATAATAAAGAATTCATTATTTGTGATCTGCCCACCTCTAAACTACCTACTACTCTGCATGTGTGTTGCAGGAAGCCACTACGCACCTACAGTACAACCTCAGTTATGAGCCCCTCAAGAACAAAAGGTTGGTTGTAACTCTGAAATGTTCCTAATTCTGAATGAAATGTTATGGTTTTCTCTCAAAAGTTTACACTAAACACTGACTTAATGCAGCTTTGAAACTACCATGCAGAATAAAAATGCTACCTAACCACTTTAATTTAAATGAAAACAAGCACAGAAACTGTTTCCTCACCTTATCAATTTCTCCCTTTTAAAATGTTCCCTTGTTTATGTTTAACAGTATTGAATGTGTTGGGGGGGGGGGGGGGGCGCAGGGTGTTTCTCTTCTGCCATGTGATTGTGTATTTCCAGTTCCAAATGATGTGTGGTTGACAGTCAGTTCATAACTGTAAGGTTTTTAACGCTGAGGTTCTACCATATGTAATGGCTTCTTCATTTTTCCATCCCCTTCCCTCCATGCCTGATTTCCTGAGAGATTACAGACCTAAGTCTATGTTTATGAATCTACCATAGTTTTTTTTTTTTAAACTTTTTCTTAACATTAGACCGGGGTGGCCAAACTTATGGAACTCAAGAGCCACGCAAGTTGATTAGTAAACCTTTTTGAGAGCCACACTGAGGCATGTAGCCATATACTTTTACCTACTCCAAAATTACTAAGTTTAAAATTCATTGCACACTTTAATTTTATCGTGAAGAGGGCAAATATTGACCCTACTAATGTTAGACTCTAATAATTACTTAAGGTTACCATGAAAATTAGGCCTATACAGTTAAAAAAAAACAAAAAACCCCCCACAATTTAGCTGTTGCTCGATGTAGAAGACTGCAGGCTAGTGGTGATTTTTTAAAAAAAATTTCCCACCATGCCATGCTTCTTCCTGCCATCCCCAGCCACGCCACTGCTTCTCTCCACTGTCCTCCCATACCTCAATTCCTAGGCTGGGGCTGCTTTCCTAAACTTATTTGCTGACATTCTTCCAGACCACACTTTTTCATTTCAAGAGCTACACGTGGCTCCCGAGTCACAGTTTGCCCACGCCTGGATGAGACAGTCTAAGCTGGCTTACAGTTTTCTGAGCTGAGCAGCCTCTTACCTTGTTGTCCATCTTGCATTGTCACTATAAACGGCTGGCTGATACCACTAGTAGGAAGGGCTCTCTGGAGACCACCCAGTGGAACACCATCTGTTACTATTGTAATGACTCGTTGACCTCCACTGCTAACCACCTGTTGTATTGCAGAATCTACAGAATTTGCTTCCACTATTTCCTCTGAGTTAGCTGGAGAAAGCAGAGTAAAACTCCCAAATTAGTTTTCTTTAAAAAAAGAATTAAAGCTTAGAGTAAATGAGTCAATCCAGAAAAGAAAATAATAAACCCATAGCAGATGCTTCTGTGTTTGGAGTAATCTGCAAATGTGTTAAAATCTCAAGTGGACAAAAAAATACCAATACTACCACAGCAACTTTTTCAATGGTAAAAATAAAGTCTCTTCAGATACTTGGATGAATTCAAGACACTAGCATACCCAAATAGAAATAAAACTAATAAAATAAAAGTACCAAGTCTCTGAAAAAATGGGTTCAAAGGTTAAAAACAGATCTGGTACGCAAGTTTGTCTTTTTTTCAGACAGCCAATGTGCTGATTTTGAAGTCCACTGTTGGTCTCCACAAACAACGCATTGTAAATATACCCTAAAGCATCAAACAATTTTTCAATTGAAAGTTAAGTAGAACCCCCTATTACAAGCTAATTGGGGACTGAGTTTATAAAATGAGAAGTTCATAAAACTGAACATCTCACACTTACAGGAGACTACACAGATGGCAGTTTGGTGCCATGAATTATATTCTTCTTCCCCTTCAAAACCACTGCAAAGCAATTTCCAATGCACTGATGGCATCAGAATGTAAAAGAGGATGTCAACGTATTTAACAATATCACTTGGACTGTGCAATTCCCTGTCCCATACCCCACTATAGGAACATGGGTTCATGTAACCAGTTGTTCATAATACTGGTGTTGATAAAACAGGTACTGTGGTATGTATAAAAACCCAAATGTTATCCAGGCCTCAAGACAGCCAAACATTTTTTTAGAAAAATTGAAATTTTGCAAAACTGGTAAAAATGTACAAAATATCAAGCTGGTGATAAAAATATTCCCAGCCAATTGCCTTTGTAAAGCTGGCATTTTGGGGAAAAAAAGTCAAATACCCATATCTGTGCAGTAAAGGGCCTACTCTATTTTTAGAGCAGCTAGCTGGACAGAACAATTATGACAAGATCTGGGTCAAAACAAGATGAGTGAAAGATTGGTTAGTAAAAATATGATGGTGCTTCATTCAAAGTAGAAACTACAGTCTTTAAAAACGTAGCATCTGGGATAACAGATTAACCTTACAAATACTGCTCTCTCTCTCTTAGCAACTCTCTTTAGTTATGCTGAATGAATTCAAATCCTTTTACCAGCTATATTCAATTAGCTCAATTTCCTTACGATTTCTTGCAAATTACTCACTGGGGATTAAATACACTGATATCAATGCCAGATGCATTCCACCTACCTGTAGTTCTGTTTGAATTAGAAAGAGGTGCAGATGCCTCAGCGAGGGCTGCAAGAGTGGCAAGCACAGAGGTGGTTGAGTTTGGAAACTGCACTGTAGATCCATGGGAATCACCTGCGTCAGGGAAACAACAGTTAGCTAAAGAGACTTTCAGTATGAGTACGCTACTGTACTATTAAGCCTTTACAAAAAGAACAGTTCAACAAAAGCCTACTTCTCTACTGGGGCCATTTTTCTAGCCTACAATTCATACCTAGCACTACTTCAAGATCTTAAACTGTCCCACATCCAGTTCTGAGGACGTGCTTGAAATAAGCACCTTGCATTTAATGTTCATTGTATTGGATTTAAAAATTAGTGTACTCAAAAAAAAAAAAAAAACCAGAGGAATTAATGGAATAAATTGAAGCACGCTAAGGTGACTTACTCCAGCACTGTCACAAAGACCACTTACAGGTGACCAGATGGTACTCCACAGGGCTTTTTCAAAATTCAGATTTTCCACTTAGCTATAATTCTGAACAGATGCAAATCTCTTCAAACCCACACATGATCAAACTACAAGGCCTGACCAGAAGAGCTGCGGTCTGACTGCATAGGCTGAACAAGTTAGCAGTAAGCAAAAGTCACTGCTATACATTTAATTTACTTAACTTTGCACTGTCACAATTTTTGGAAACCATAGCAAATTCAATTACAGAATTACAAATGCCAAAAGACTATTTTTAAATGTTTGTCCGTCAACACAATTATACAACCCAAATTTTTAGGTGAAATTTTGCTAAGCTAAAGTCTTGACTCAGTTCAGCATTGCTTTCGGGGGAAGAGAGGGTGGCATTTTGACTGTTGCAAATCAAACATCAGGAGCTTTACTTGAAAGCAAAATTAGGATAACCACTTAAATTTCAACATTTGGTTTGACAACTGTTTTCACCAAATAAGTCAACAGGAAGCAGGCCTTTTGCTAGTTGCAATGCAACAAATAAAAGGAACTGGTGTAAAGACTATCACAGTCAGCATTACAAGTTAGTGAACTGCAGAGTCTGTTCTAAGCAAAGAATAAAAACTGTCCCAATTCCAGCGTGAGAAACTTCTTCTTCCCTCTAGTGACCACAGTAACCCACTACACCCAGACACCACACTAATGGAACAGAAGAAAAATGAAACCACAATCATTTTCAATATGCTGTTTCCAAAAGCTTATAACTGTTATTTCTGAAAACTTCTTGAGACAAGAATTTGTTCTCACTAACAAGACTGTAGTTTTAAACAAACATTATTAGTAATTAAGAGCAAAAAGTGGTACAAAATATACCTTAACTTATGAAAAAAAAAAACTTAACTGCTACTTGCTGTAATTGATGTACAGTACAGTCTCCATTGCCCTCTTGTGGGCAAATAAGGGGAAAAGCTAATGACAGATGCCAGGAAACCACAACAGACCAGGAGGGACTACTGACAGGAGTAAGGTTTTGGAGTGTGGCACCCAAACAATGCATTGGCATTTTCATATTTTTAATCAGGTGTTTTAAGATATTGTAGGAGACATTATCTATGTGAAGCACTGAGCAGAAATATTCCTGTTGATCCGCAGGATTTTTTTTAGTTACGGAATTTGTCAGTTTATTAAAGGAGTAAACCACATGCAAACACAGTTCCAATCGAATAATTTCAGAGTCTTAGCGAAGTCAAGGGGACCACATACAGGGTTAGGCTGCCACTTCTACAGACATGACTGCAGCATTGAGCCCTTTCAGCTAAAAACAGGACACATCCACCACCACATTTGTAATATTGCCAATCAACTAAGGCAAACACTCATGCATGTGAACAGCCCCATTAACATCAAAAGTTACTCACATGCAGAAGTGTTTGCAGGGTCAGGCCCTCAACTCGCTTCATAAACCTTGTATTTAGAAGCTTCCTTAAGAAAAGAAACAGTGTTTGGAAAATCCAAACTACAACAAAAACAACATTATAAAGTCTCACATAAGGAAAAGAAATGATGTTCAGCCTCAAATGAATTTTTCAAACAGAACTATGGAAACTAGCTTCCTGAATTTTGTAGCTTACCTCTAACCAAAATAAGTTTTGAATAATCTGTACACCCAAGATATATTCTCTCCAAAGATTTTTCATGTTTCCTTGTTTGACATTCACATACACAAGACAGCTCAGTCCACTCTTCCAGTTAATAAATTAATAATAAAACATAATTTTGAATGAACCGGTGGCAGAGTGGAGTGTGGTAAACCCTCTGTGATGCCTTGGCTACCTCTCACCTGAAGGACAAGGCTGGGCTGCAGTGAGGCATGCCAAGGCACCCAGAGTGAAGAGAAAATAGGGAACCCTTGCCTGGCTGCCCAGGGAGGGATAAAGCCAGTTCCAGGGACCCGAGAGGGGAGAGGCGTGGCTTAGGCTGACAGTCCATCTGCCTGCAATGGCGGAGGGCGCAGCTGGAACTGGACCAGGCTGAGGACGGCTAGGAAGAAGGGTCTGGATGAAGCATGGTACATGAAGGAGCATAGGTAATTAAGAAACTAAGACTCTGGACTCATCTTTTAGAGGTGAGGAAAATCTGGATCCCAAAGGGGACACACTAGCCTGATTACAGATTCCTTCACAAATTTAGTGATCAGGTACCAAAATGGTGAATACCTTAACTACGTCAATTATTTTATTAGTGGAGCTGTCAGTGCACTGTAATCCAAGTCCTTCATGTTTCCCAACTTATGGAGGTTCTATCTGATTGCTTTTAATACACACTTGGCCAAATCCTCAACTGGTGAAGACAGGCAACCTTTCTGATCACTCAATGGAATGCAGCTTTTTATGCCAGTTGAAGTTCTTGCCCATTATCTTTTATAGATAAAGTGTATGTCTTTAGACAAGTAGTCTAATGCATTCTACTGTGTTTTAAAGATCTTACTTTACTCACTTGGAACATCTCCATTTTACAATTCAGAAGACCAAAGTGAGCAATGCAGCTCTCTAAAAATCTTTACACCAGGAATATTCCACAAAACATTTTCCTCTTATACGTTCAAAGAATCTTACCTGAGGTTGTTTTGGTGTTTGCGGAAGAAACAAAACTAGCAAGATTAAGAACTTCCCCTGATGCAAGGATAAATGGCGAGGCAACAGTCACCGTGTTCGTGACAGGATTTGATCTCTCCAGATTCATGTTTACCTGATTCTGCATTGCTTCCTTAAGAAAGAAATGTAATTAGGCACAAATTTTTTCATCACCTCTCCCCTCCAATAAGATAGATAGCACTTGGCACCCACACAGCATTTTTAGGGCCTGATTCACTACTGTGTTGTTCCTTGGGTAACTGAATTAATTGTATTGCTTGGCAGTTGTGCAAAAGCAAGTATAAAATGCTACCCTTTCTGGTTTGGTTGCATTTTATACAGGTGTAAATCAATATACTAGCTGCACAACAACTGAGAATCAAGCCCACCAGCTGAACAGCTTTTTCCCAACATTAATCAACCTTGTTTCCATAAACATTCCAAAAACGCCAATCTCATGAGTTGATAAGCAGAGCTTCTGAAGAACTCTGTCTTTGTAAACAACTGTAATACAGCTCAGAAATCTGGGACACTGATCTCCAAATATATGGATGAAGATATGTAGTCTTCACAGTGATGAAGAAACAAATGTCAATTGACACTACAATATTTTATACAAGTTACTACAATTCTGATTCAAGTATTGAAAAGAGAAAGTTCCTGTAGGTCACAGTCATCTCCCTTTGCCAAATGCTGTAGACAGATAAGTACAGAGAAAGTACCTCATCAGATAACATATTTCTTCCTTCACCCACCTGCAGCATTACCAGAGTCTCTGGATTGTTCTTGTCCAGGGCTATATCAAAGGCAGACTTATCAAACTTGCTGAAAGCATGAACATCAGCCCCATACTTTATAAGCAACTCTACAACATCTCGATGGTTGTGTTCTGTTGCCCAGTGCAATGCAGTCATCTTCAACATGTCCTTGGCATTTACATCAGCACCATTCTGAGAGAAATAAAAGCACTGCTTTCATCTGAAAAAACAATGAGAATCCTGTGGCGCCACAGACTAACAGATTTCATTGGGCATAAGCTTTCATGGGCTCCAACCCCCTTCGTCAGATGCATGAAGTGGAAACTACAATTGAGATGTATATATACACATGCCAGGGTGGAGGAGGGCAAATGTTAGCAAAGTCAGTTCAGAGGGCAGATGGGGCCCATTCACACCAGTTGATCAAAGGGAGAGAATGTGTGAACAGTTTGGTTCCAGTTATACCTTTACAGGTCCCAACCACATTAGCCACGCTCATTCACCTGCACATCCACTAATGTGGTATACGCCGTCATGTGCCAGCAACACCCCCTCTGCCAAGTACGTCCTTGTGTAAAAGGATAAATCAACACAAATAGGGCATTAAAAATGGCAACATCCATAAACCGGTAGGAGAATGCTTCAGTCTCCATGGCCACTCAGTAGCAGACTTTAAAGTTGCCATACTTCAACAAAGAAACTTCAAACACAGACTTCAGCGTGAAACTGCAGAGTTGGAGTTAATCTGCAAGCCTGACACAATCAGATTGGGTCTGAATAGGGACTTGGAATGGTTAACACATTACAAAAAGTGACTGATCTGTTCACACATTCTCTCCTTTTGATCAACTGGTGTGAATGTGCCCCATCTGTCCTCTGAACTGACTTTGCTACACTTGTCCTCCTCCACACCAGCAGATGTATACCTCTTAACTGTAGTTTCCACTTCATGCAACTGACAAAGTGGGTTGGAGCCCATGAAAGAATATGCCTGAAGAAATCTGTTAAGTCCATAAGGTGTCATAGGACTCGTCATTTTTGCCATACACAGACTAACAAGGCTAATCCTCTGGAAACTGCTTTCGTCTGTGGTTTCAAAAACCCCCCTCCCCCTTTCTTCTTCAGAGCACAGACTCTCTCTGATACAAGGGAAACTAGCTAAAAACACAAAGGATGGAATCCACAAAGGTACTTCGGCACCAAATCCCACACCAAGCCATCTAAGTCTCAGTTTTGGCTCCACAGGAATCCACAACTCCTGCCGAACCCCACAGATGCCTCAACTCACTCAGCACCTACATTTGCCAGAGTAAAAGTTCCCTTGGCACATATGTTCCCACCTCCCTTTGAGCACCCAGATGCCTACCTCCCACCAAAGCCCTGGCATGATTCACAAAAATAGGAAAGAAACATTTGACTGCCTAAGTGAGGGGTTGGCAACCCAAAAGATAAGAGCTATTTTTAAGAATTCCTTTAATAACCAAATCTTTTGAGATCCACAGTGGGTTTAGGCTTGTGGTGGGGGATAGGGAGAGCTGGGCCAGGGAGCTGGCTTCAGAGTCCCTTGGTAGAGGAGGGGAAACCAAGACCAGGCCCCTCGCAGGGTCTCCTGATGGTGGTGGGTAACTTGGAACCTGGCCTGGGCCGCCCACAGGATCCCTCAGTAGCAGGGAAGCCCGGAGCCAGGGTGTAGGCTGCCCACAGGGTCCTCAAGTGGTGATGGCGGCCTGGGGTCTGGAGCTGCAAGGGGGCAGCCAAAGAACCACAGGTTGTAGACCCCTGGCCTAAGTCACATGGAGGGCTTGATCCAACATGTAGGTTCTGAGGAACAACTCCAGATGACAGGCTCCCATTCATTAACTGATAAAAAGAGATGCCTCCCTGTAGCCCAGAATTAGGCACTCATCTCTGATAGATGGGCAGAGCTTAGCACACACCCCTCTTGTCAGCATCTACCATTGTAGCTTACGGGAAAGCTGCCCAACACCTTGGCTCTTCTTAATTGTATCCTAACATCTATCTCCCCCTGAAGGGAGCCTAAATGCCTAGCACACCTTTGTGGGTCACTGTTGTTCCTGTGAGTTCTTAGGTACCTAAAAGTTAAATGGTATAACTTTCAGCACTGTAACTTTCATGTCCCTTCAAGGATCCCACCCTACATACTATCAAATGTGAGCGTATGCAGAGGGTTACCAGGTACAAAAGCATGGAAAGAGGACAGGTAAGTACGAAAAGGAGGACACTGGAGGACACATGGAGAAAATGTAGTATTACTATCATTACCATATTGTGTCATGGAAAATGGGTAATGATTAATGAATGCATGCCCCCCAAATGCCTGCCCCACCACCCCAGCTATGGCCCCCAAACATCTGCCCCCCACCAGATACCTCCTTCCCCATGTCCCCAACTCCAGCTCTCCAGGGGACTGCAAATGGGAGTTTGGGAGGGAAGGAGTTGGTGCTAAGTAAGTGATTTGCTTTTGTCTTTTTCCCTACAGGTGATTGCTGTTGGTTGTGGGACTGTGCTTATGTGGGGGCTGTTTGCACCATTGTTCCCTGATCACCTTTAATCACCAGCCTCTAGCAGCCTTGTGATTGGCCTGCCCCTGGGTGACTAGCAAGGGGCAAGGGCTGACCTAGGCAGAGAAGGCCTTAAAAGCCACTGCTTGAGCGACCAGAGGGAGCTTGCAAACAGGGGAGCTTGAGGAGGAGTTTGGGGAAGCCACGATGGTGAAGAGGAGCCGCACTGCTTGTGCCAGGGCCCCTTCCGTTTCCTTTGCTTCGGTTTGTAGCCAAACAGACTGTGTGACCATGGATATCTCCACCCAGGTCCTGGTGTGGATTTGCAGGGACTGTGGCCTTCATTTTCCTGCCACTGATAATCAGGCTAGAGAGATGAATCTATGTGATAGGTGCCTTCTGGTGGCATCTCTCCGGAAACAGGTAGGAGAACTACAGGAGGAGGTGTCATGATTCAGGGGTATCTATGCCCTGGAAAAGTTCCTTGGCAGTGTCCACAATGAGACCTGCAAGGAGGAGGTCCCTATCTCGATGCTGCCACAGATCTGCAAACGGATGGGATGCCTATGGCAGAGGGAGGACAGTGGCAGCTGGTCACTTCTGGCAGTAGACAGTGCTCCACGCCCGCTCACATCCCACCATCCATTGTGGTGAGGAACCGTTATGCGGCACTAGAGACAATGCAGGAAGTAGAGGAGAGGCCATGCACCCCAGAGGCTGGGGGAGATCACAGTCATCTCACCTAAGAGGAAACGTAGGGTTGTGGTGATTGGGGACTCACTCCTGAGAGGAACGGAGGCACCCATCTGTCGCCCTGACAAGGCTTCTAGAGAGGTATGCTGCCTGCCAGGTGCCCATATCCGAGACATTACAGAAGGATTGTCAAAAATCATCTGCTCCTCAGACTACTACCCCATGCTTCTTATCCATGCGGGTACCAATGATACTGTAAGAGGTGATCCTCAGCAGATCAAAGGTGACTTCAAGGCTCTGGGAGCGAGGGTGAAGGAGTTTGGAGCACATGTGGTGTTCTCCTCGATCCTTCCCGTCAAGGCTAGAGGCCTGAGGAGAGACAGATGCATCCTAGAGGTGAATGCCTGGCTGCGAAGATGGTGTGGTCAGGAGGGATTTGGCTTCCTTGACCACAGAGTACTGTTTCAGGAAGGAGGATTGATAGGCAGAGATGGCCTTCACCTGTCCAGGAAGGGGAAGAGCATATCTGGGCACAGACTGGCTGACCTAGTGAGGAGGGCTTTAAACTAGGTTCAAAAGGGGAAGGAGACCAAAGCCCACAGGTAAGTGAGAACATAGGAGATCTGGGGAAAGGGATGGAACTTGGAGGTTGCTGGGACTAACAACAAGAATAAAAGAGAAGGTAGTTGGAACATGGGGTGGGGGTGGGATCAAATAATTGTCTTAAATGTTCCACTGAAGCCCCAATACGTGAGGAGAGTAGGGGAGAACAAATCCTAGAAAAAATGCAAGGAGGTATATGTAATAGAATTGAAAATCAAAATGACAAAGTAGGGAAATCGGCCGGGTATCTTAGGTGTCTATACACTAATGCAAGGAGCCTGGGAAATAAGCAGGAAGAATTGGTAGTACTAGCGCAGACAAGGAACTATGATATCATTGGAATAACAGAAACGTGGTGGGATAGTCTGCATGACTGGAGCTCTGCCATGGATGGTTATAAACTGTTCAGGAAGGACAGGCAGGGAAGAAGAGGGGGAGGAGTAGCACTATATGTAAAAGAGCTCTATGACTGCTCAGAGCTCCATTATGGAAGTGGAAGTGTGCCAGCAGAAAGCCTGTGGGTTACATTGAGAGGGGAAAGCAACAAGGGGGATGTTGTGGTGGGTGTCTGCTACAGACCACCAGACCAGAAGCACGAGGTGGATGAGGTGTTCTATGGACAACTAGGGGAAGCTTCTAGATCACAGGCCCTGGTGCTCATGGGGGACTTCAATTACCCTGGCATCTGCTGGGAGGCCAATACAGCAGTGCATGGGCAATCCAGGAAGTTTTTAGAGAGTGTTGGGGACAACTTTCTAGTACAAATGCTGGAGGAACCAACTAGGGGCCTTGTACCTCTTGACCTGCTGCTCACAAACAGGGAAGAGTTGATCAGGGAGGTAGAGGTAAATGGCAAGCTAGGCAGTAGTGACCATGACATGGTTGAGTTCAGGATGCTGATTAAAGGAAGGAAGGAAGGAAAGAAGCAAAACACAAACCCTAGACTTCAAAAAAGCAGATTTTGGCTCCCTCAGGGAACTGATGGGCAGGATCCCTTGGGAAGCTAATCTGAAGGGGAAAGGAGTCCAAGAGAGTTGGTTATATTTTAAAGAAACCCTGCTAAGGGCACAGGAAGTTGCCATTCCAATTAGGAGAAAGAACAGCAAACACGTGAGGCAGCCAGAATGGCTTAGCAGAGAACTCTGCTCTGAGCTTAAACATAAAAAGGAAGCTTACAGGAAGTGCAAGCTTGGTCAGATGACCAAGGAGGCGTATAAAGATATTGCTAGGGACTGCAGGGATAAAATCAGAAAGGCCAAAGAACAAATGGAGTTGCGGCTAGCGAGGGATGTAAGGGATAACAAGAAGGGGTTCAACAAGTATGTTAATACCAAGAAGAGGATCAGGGATGGTGTCGGTCCCTTGCTGAATGGGGCAGGCATCCTCGTGACAGAGGATGAAGGAAAAGCTGAAGTGCTCAATGCTTTTTTTGCTTCAGTTTTCACAGGCAGGGTCAGCTCTCAGCCCACTACCATGGGTATGACAGACTGGAGAGAAGAAAAGAGGCCCTTGGTGACGGAAGGTCAGGTTAGGGACTGCTTAAAGAAGCTGGATGTGCACAAGTCTATGGGCCCGGACGAACTGCATCCAAGGGTGCTAAGGGAATTGGCTGATGAGATAGCAGCACTGCTGGCCATTATCTTTCAAAACTCATGGAGAACAGAGGAGGTGCCAGAGGACTGGAAAAAAGCAAATGTAGTGCCTATTTTCAAGAAAGGGAAAAAGGAGGATCCGGGGAATTACAGACTTGTAAGCCTCACCTCAACCCCTGGAAAAATTATGGAGCAGGTTCTCAAAGAATCCATCCTCAAACACTTAAAAGAAAATAAAGTGATCAAGAACAGTCAGCATGGATTTACCAAGGGTAAATCATGCCTGACCAATCTCATTTCCTTCTATGATCAAGTGACTGGTTTTCTGGATGCAGGAAGAACCGTTGATGTGATATACCTTGATTTTAGCAAAGCTTTTGATACAATTTCCCACAGCATTCTCATTGGCAAATTAAGGAAGAATGGGTTGGATAGGTGGACTATAAGGTGGATAGAAAACTGGCTAGATCAACGGTTTCAGCGTGTAGGAATCAATGGTTCCATGTCTAGCTGGCAACCAGTCACAAGTGGTGTGCCCCAGGGGTCAGTCCTGGAGCTGGTTCTGTTCAACATTTTTATCAATGATCTGGATGATGGAATAGACTGCACTCTCAGTAAGGTTGCGGATGACACCAAGCTGGGGGGACCAGTAGACATGTTGGAGGGCAAGGACAGGATTCAGGGAGACCTAGATAAATTGGAACAGTGGGCCAATAGAAATCTTATGAGGTTCAATAAGGACAAGTGTAAAATCCTGCACTTGGGACGGAGAAACCCCATGTACCGCTAGAGGCTGGGGAACATTCAGCTAAGTAGCAGCACTATAGAAAAGGAACTGGGGGTCATGGTGGATGGGAAGCTGGATATGAGTCAGCAGTGTGCTCTTGCGGCCAAAAAGGCCAATGGCATACTGGGCTGCATCAAAAGAAGTGTTACCAGCAGATCAAGGGATGTGACCATTCCCCTCTATTTTGCACTGGTAAAGCCACATCTAGAATACTGTGTTCAGTTTTGGGCTCCACACTACAAAAAGGACAGGGACATGCTAGAGAGAGACCAGCGGAGGGCAACCAAAATGATTAAAGGGCTGGAGCACAAGCCCTATGGGGAAAGACAAAGCATTAGGCTTAGTCAGTCTGCAGAAGAGAAGATTGAGGGGGGATTTGATAGCAACCTTCAACTACTTGAAGGGATGCTCCAAGGAAGACAGAGCTCGACTATTCTCGGTAGTAACAGAGGACAGAACGAGGAGCAATGGTCTCAAGTTACAGTTAGAGAGATCGAGGCTGGATATTAGAAAAAAAAAAAAAACTATACTAGGTGAGCGGTGAAGCATTGGAATGAGCTGCCAAGGGAGGTGGTGGAGTCTCCATCTTTGGAGGTGTTTAAGGCCCAGCTGGACAAAACCATGATTGGGATGGTTTAGTGGGAGTGGTCCTGCCTCTGGCAGGGGGTTGGACTAGATGACCTCATGAGGTCCCTTCCAACCCTATGATTCTGTGATCTTCACTTCACCACTCCCTCAGCCCAATCCCCTCCACAGCTCCCCAGCCCACCATCCCAATCCCTTCTTCCCCACCCCATGCCCCCCTGCAACCTTTCCCTGGCTGCCCGACTGTCTCCAAACCCCTTCCCAGGTCTCCTTACCAGGGGGGCAGGGAAGGGGCCCACAGGGACTCACAGCCATGCTGGGAGCCTACAACCATCACACCAGCCAGCCGGCAAGAGGGTGCACATGCTGCTTGGGCCCAGTAGGGGTGGGGCCTCCCCAGCTGCTGGGAAAGCGTGAGAGAGGGATGGCCAGGCTTTGGTAGCCCTGTGTGTGTATGCATGCACATATGCATCACTTCAGAATGTGGACCTTTGCTTTGGTGCTGATCTCTTACAATACACTCATTTTAGCTATTATGTGTTACAACAGACCACTATCCTTCTTTAAGCAGTGGTCCTTTGACTTCACCTTGAGCTACGTGCTTCCTGTTTTCTCAAAACAGGCACCACACTATGTTTTAAATCCATGTATCTCTAATACTACCGGGGGGGGGGCGGCAGCAGGCAGTATTACCACTCTTTCTTCTGCATGTCTGCTGCTGGCAATGCAGTTCTGAAGGCTGAGCCACTTTACAGCAGCAGCATAGAACAAAAG
>ML682099.1:3092786-3183460 GCA_007922195.1 Podocnemis expansa
CCCCCCCCCCCCCCCCCCCCCCCCCCCCCCCCCCCCCGTTGAGAAAGCCTGAAATATTTTCAAAAGTAGTCCCAACAAAATCAGGTTGAGAATGCCTAACTCCACTGAACGATTTCAAGATTTTCGTTAGAAAAGTTTTTAAAGTGATACGGGGGGGGGGGGGGGGAGTGTATATCACCCGACCAGTAAAAACATCTAATTGGCGTTAATCTACCAATAACTTCTTCACATAGACAGTGATGCCTAATAACTGACAAAACAATGTCATTGATCAAATTTATGCTGTGCAGACTGTTCTATACCTGACATCTCACTTACCCTAATTAGCAGTTCTACAATATGCTTATGTCCATCAGCTGCAGCCATATGTAACGGTGTCCTGTCCACTTTGGTTCGAGCATCTCTACTAACACCTGCTCGGAGCAGCACTTCTGCTGTCGAATAATGGCCATACTGGGCCGCAAGGTGAAGAGGTGATGTCCCAAGCTGTAATTAAAAAATAATTTTTTATTATTTTTTTTTTTAAAGTGACCTGTTCAAAGTAGGGATGGATGTGCATATATATCTCCATTAACGACTTAAGGAATTTTAAAAGAATTAAAACTACCAAGGCTCATAAGAAAGGGACTTAATCTTCCTTGGCATGCTTTTCAAATACCTACAGATAAAAACTAAGTTTGTCACCTGATATTTTGGGACCAAAGTGCTCTTCAGTTTGCCTATTATACCATTTCATTATTACTGTAAAATACAACACCCTGCTTCTTTCAAACACAAAAAAGGAGACACTCAGTAAATATTCTGGTAAAATTATAAAGCACGACACAAAGCACTCACCTAGTATTAGATTCATTTTGCTTCTAGATTTTTGTTTGTTCCTGATATGACCATTAATATGGGTTTTTCACAGAAACTGACCAAGCTCAAAGGTATCAACCTCCTAACTGCTGTTTTGCACTCGTTGATATCTGCTCCCTCCCACCCCCAACTTCCCCACACACTTATTGATGGCTTTTCCTTCCCATGCCCTGTCCACATCATGTTCCCCCCCTCTAATCGAAAGCAGTAATGCTAAATTATGGAACTTGGAGGAAATCTACTAAAACATTCTTTAGCTGAAAAAGTCCCCCCAACTCAATTGTGCCTATTATTGTTTTCAGCTTTTGGCAAATGGGCTTTTTAAAAATGCCATTAAGGAGGATACAGACCCGACCCCCCCCCATGGTAGCTGTCCTGAAAGGGTCAACAGACAGCATTTCCCTCTCCAGATGGGACAAAAGGCTGCTGCTTATGCAGAGAGAAGTAACTGCCTGAGAAGGGGAAAGTTACTTGGAAGAAATGTTCCACCAACAGCCTGTTAGAAACCCACCCCCACCTGAGAAATGAGACTTCAGAGACCAGGAGCCAAACAGTACATCTTGATGAAAGATGCCTGCAAGCAGGGTAGAGGTAGGAAGCAGCAGGGATCTTAAGAAGTGATCCTTAACTGCCAGAACATACCTTTCTTGGTCTATAACCTAGAGAAGATAGACATGGATCCCCCCCACCTCCTCACATTGGAGATGCAAATCCCTGAGTGCATAGGAGCAAGAACTACTGAGCTGAAGGCCTACACTGAAGTCACTGAATGTTGGTTCCATTGGAACAGCTTTCATTACCCTGGAAGGGGCAAAACCATGAGTGATCTGGCCAGAGGGCTGAGTTTCAAGAACAGGTAGAGGCCAAGTTTCAATTTGTAGATTATCTTGGACCTGCAAAGCAACTGTTGACTAGGGCACCTGAGGGAGAACAGTGTTTCCCAACCTTTTCTAGGCTGGGACCCCCTTTGTTATAAGAAAATCTGCAGCCCCTGACTACATTTTTGCGTCAGCGGTGTGGTCGCACCACTGCGGGCCATAATGTGGACGCCGCTGGCAGAATGCAGCCCCTACCGCTCTGGGGGAGCCTCCGCGGGGGGGAATCCAGCACCCGCCACTCCGGGGAGCCTCCCTGTCCCTGCCCCTGAATATCCCCCCCCCCATCCTCTGATCCCCTCCCTGGTTCCCCTCCTTCCGTCCCCAGGGACTCTTCCCATGCCCCCTTTACCTGCCCAGAGCTGCTGCACCTGGCCTCCCCCCAGGCTACTCTCCTGAGCATGGTCTAAGCCACTGTTTCCCAACTAGTGTTCCAGAGCACAGAGGTGTGCCATCAGGTCTGAGAAAGTGTGCCACAAATTTTTTTTTGAAAAACTACTCAAAAAGCTCTGGATTGGCTCCTCGGCTAATGAACAGTCATGAGCTCATTTGGAAACTACATAGTGGTGTGCCTCAAATTAATTAAAGGTAGCAACATGTGCCATGGCAGAGAAAATGTTGGGAAGCACTGGTCTAAGCATGCTCAGGAGGCAGGAGTTTTAAAAATTCCCTGCCTGGGGGAAACTCCCTGCTGGCCAGAAGCCAGGGTCTCCATTGACCCTGGCGGTGTCCAGCCCCAGCTCCCAGCCTGTTCACAGAGACCCTGGAGCCACTCTGCAGCCCCACCCCCACCCCCAGGGTCTGCAGACCACAGGTTGGGAACCACTGATTTAGAGCGATGGCCATGTTGTGCTCTGCTCAAAGGGGGACAAATCAACTAGCAACCAACTCTGCAATAAGCACTAAATATATAGAAATGAATGATTGGGATTATATTCTGTGTAGCGATAGCAAGTGACATTGGATTGTGATCACTTGCACCAAGGCATACATTAAACATCAACTGATCACTGAACTAAAATTCTGTCAAATGAGATCTGATGCACAATTATTGTTAAATATTTCAACAAAAATAAAAAAGGTATTAGCTGCAGATAAATGTGTCTTACTGCTCTAATATCTTTCTATAACCTTTAAATTCTGTATTTAAACGTACTTAGCAGGTTAAGATTGTTTCAGAAACATTGACACTAAGGATCACTTTAAAGAAGGCCTTTAAAAGGAACGATCAAATATCCCCACACCCAACAACAGCTCTAGATCAAATGGTAGCCAAACACTGCGGCAACTTACTAGGAGCACAAATCCCACCTTGGCTCCATTCTGCAACTATTTACACCCAGAGTTAACTTTACTGCTCTTAACCAGCCATGACAGAGTTATTCACAGGAAGCCTCCCGCAAAAAAAGTGGGAGCCACTGCTGACCAGCTTTCAGGATCAGAGCCTAAGTCAGTATGAACACACACAAAATTGTACAAGTAGAAGCGCTTTAGTTTCCCAATGAAAAATTACAATTAATTGTTTTAGTCTTCGGTATGGTAGTGGGCACTAAGTTAGCAGTCTAAGGTTTATCACCTGCACCTCAGAGAGCCCAGTGCCCACCAAAGATCTGTTCTATATTTTAGTCGGAACAGTTACCTTTATAAAGAAAATAGCTTTTTCTAACAAAAACGTACCCAGTCAGTAGTGAAAGGAGCACCATTTGCCATTAATGTTCTAACTTCATCATCTTGCCCTTTGCGAGCTGCTTCTAGCAACCTCTTCCCCAGGTCCACTAACGACATCTTTATACATGAGAACAAATATCAGAAAGCTGCATTTTAAAAACAGAAAAAAAAATTAAACATGTATTGTGACTAAAATATCAACCAGACTAGGACAGATTGATTTCTAGTGCACATATACCTCATACAGCCAAGTTATTTAATGAGTTCAAATATTTATGAAAATATATAGCTTTTTAAATTTTCGGTACTTGCAACACAATGGGAGCGCAAAATACACTCTTGACCCTGCAGCTGGATCAGCTGATACAGATCAATGATTCAGGGGTACCTGTGTTGACTTCAAGTGCTCAGTATGGAATTAATTTCAAGTCTACCACAACAGCAACAATATTTTAGTACTTACCACATACAGCATTTTATAGACATTACTTCATCAAACAGCATGCCTCCCCCAAGCTAAGGGGGCTCAGATCTTAGTCCTCATTTTACAACTGAAAAAAATCACTGAAAAATAAAGTGACTTGTCCAAGTTCATGAAGAGAGCCTGCCTGGAAATAGGTAGGAATTCCTGTGTTCTAGTCCTGTGCTGGCTATTAAATAATATTGTCTCTTTTTCAAATTAAACATTAAAGATATTATAAATCTGGTAATCTGAAATTCTTATCTGGGACACAGTGGCATTACATTCCCATGAAGAACTAACCTGAAGTCTAGGCAATAATTTACATGCAAGGCTCTTCAAACAGCTATATTTGAAGTCTAAACTGTATAGTTAATCATCAGGGAATCCATCAGGTCTTTAAAAGAGAAAAACTTTATGAAAAAAGGTTATACCACTTCAGCAATCACAGAAGTGTCCAAATATAATATATATTACTCCAATAAGTACGTTCAAAAAATTGTTTTACTAAGAAAAAGCAATTAATTCTCCATATGTAACAAGGCCAATGTAAAACTCTGCCACATAAAATGTCTCATTTTAAAAAACAGTATTTAAAACCTTTAACTTTCCTAAGTGTATGATTATTATAAGCAGTGTGTTGAACACAAAAGGCAGGAGGGGGATTTTGGCTCTATCAAAGATCCAATGTTCATGAAAACAAAATGCAACAGATAAAAAAAATCCCTACTTTATTTCTAGTCATTCAGACAGCTTGCCGTAGGACACCTTAAAAGAAGCACTATAACTAAGCTCCACACTGTGCTAAAACATTCCACGTCTGTTGCTGAACCTCTTTCAGGAGTGACCCATCCTATTCCCACAAATGCTTCCATATATATAATTGTGTGTGGCGTCCCAATCCAACAATCCATGCAGCATGAAACAGGCACCCACGTGCATGGAGTTCATCACAGTACCAGGGTCTTCCCCTGCACTGACTTCCAGGAAACTAAGCACATGTATAAACACAGGCAAGCGTCCTCATGTCCTTAGCTTTATTTAGCCTGATTCTTTGCAGAACAGCCATTATTTCTCACGCTCCTTTACCAGTATGCTACATCCCACTCTGGCAACACTTTTACACTTCACTTTACAGGCAGGCAGAGCTCCCTTGAGATCAATACACTTAAAGTTAATTAGGGGTGTAAATACTTACAGGATTGGGGATTAATGCTTGGTTAACATCCAAAATCAGTTTCACTCAAAGCACTTTAACTTAACTCTGTATTTATTATTAAATGGCTACAGGATCAATGAGGACCCCAGCATCCACAATATAGGGTGGACTGTGTCTGTGGGATCTGAAGCCTGAAATTTCTTAAAGTTATTTTTAATTTTCATTGATTTGAGGCTGTTTAAATAGTGTAGTGGCTAGCACCTCTGCTTAACATGCAGAAGGTCCTGGGTTCAATTCCCAGGGGGTTGGACTCAATGATCTCACAAGGTCCCTTCCAGCCCTATGGATTGATTGATTGTATGTCCAGTGCCCACAGGGTCCCTGGCCCACTCAGCCCCCCCACCTCCAGCACCAACAGGTAGCACCTTGAAAAAGCTCCTGCTAGAAGGCATCTAAAATACATTTCAGGTGATCAGAATAAAGGGCTTCCAGAGGTGTAGCCCAGTTAGCTTATTTCAGCAACACAAACAAGGTGCCTTGTGGCACCTTTACAAAGCAATGCCTTTATTAATCACTTGAGCTTTTGGGGGGTGTAGCCTGACTTCCTCGTGCAATTACACCCACCAAAGCTCATGTGATAAATAACCTTCCTATAGCAAACAAGTAATTCACCCCCACTCTTTTTTTTTCCATTAAATTTGGGTCCAGATGTCCCTGAAGCATTAGAGGACCTCCCCTCCCCCCAAACCAACTCCCAGCCCCCCAACAAATAGGGATCCCACCCCCTGGCTTCAACCCCACTCCCCCACCAAGAAGCCCCTGGGGGGGAACAGCAGGGTCGCACCCTTGGTCCCAAATCTAGCAGGAGGGGGACCTTCACCCCCAGTCTCTCTTCCAGACATGCAGCCCAACTGCTCTCCAGAGAGGGAGCCCTAAGGGCCCCCCCCCACCAGTGACCCGCCCCACTCACCCCTGCGAGGCGAAGGCGGCCCCCTGAGGCGCCAGCGTGGGGGGTCCCAGAGGCCGAGATGGGGGGAAGCTGCTGGGGTCGCTGCTTTAACACCCCCCCTCTGCTCGGGAAACAAAATGGCGGACCCGGAAGTGGAAGAAGCGCCCCCCGCGGCGGAAGGATACACTGGGGGGAGGGGCTGCGTCCACCCCGCGGCTCCTCGTCGTCACGTGGGCGCGGAACCGTTATAAGGGGCGTGGCTGGGGGCGGGCACAGCGCTTCCCTTCATCACTGTATCCCTCCGCCGCGAGTCCCCAGCGCCCCTGCGCATGGGTCCTAAATCTGTCGCTCTTTGCAGCGGGTGGCGAGGCAACACGAGAGAGCGTTAACTCTTCACGGGCTGGCTTGGGGAGCGCCTGGCAAAGCTGCCCCCCCTCAGGGACTTTTTTTTTTGCGGCGGAGTTACTCCGAGGCGGGGCGATGCACAGAAGTAGTCCCGGCCGTGACTGACGCGGGCGCGCGCGGCGGAGAAGAGTTCGCAGCCCCGGGCGCCAAGCATGGAACGGAGGCGGGGCGCGTGCGCGTCGCGTGTTGCGCTTGGGGCAATGGGGCAGGCTGCTTAGGTGCCCTCAAGGGGGCAGCCGTGTTAGTCTGGTCCAGCAAAACAACCCACTGGGGGGTCCCGTGGCACTTAAAAGATTAGCAAATGTATTTATTGCATGAGCTTTCCTGGGAGAAAATCCCACTTCAAAGCACCTGACAAAATGGGAGTTTTCTCCCACAAAAGCTCATGCAGTAAATAAATCGGTTAGTCTTTAAATGCAACAGGCTTCGGGGTTTGTTTTAAGTGTCCTGCTTGGCTAGGGTTACCAGATACCAAAGCCTGGAAAGAAGGACAGGAAAAGGAGGACATTGGAGGACACATGGAGAAAATGTAGTATTAATGTAATATTCTGTTTTTAGGGGGCCTTGGAATGCTTTCCCCTAAAAATAGTGCATTCTGTGGCATTCCAGCATACTGTAACCCCTATAAGTAAAAAGCCAGACAAAATCCTGTATTTTAAAATGCCTGCCAGATGGAGGACATGTCCTCCTTTTGCCCAACATCTGGTAACCCTATCCTTAGCTCCCATATGCTGTAGCTACCCCCAGAGCCACCCTTGGCTCTGCCTCCTTTCCCTTTGCACAGTTGCTGGCCCTAGAAAAGACCAGGGGCACAGGTGCAGGCCATGCCCCCATGGCCATGGTCTGGGGTCCAGGCCAATAATTCATCCGGCTCCTACCACCTGCAGCTTGGTCCCAGATCCCTGACTGGTTTCAGGGTCAGGAGAGGCAGGCACCCCTGCCAGCTTCCCGGCCTCAGTGCCCAGGTGGGCTGGGAGAAGCAGGTGCTGCGGAGGGCACCCCAGCCAGGGTCCCCGGTCTGGGACCAGCTGGCCTGGACACTTGGGGCACCAGCACCAAGACCCGAGGCACGTGCCCTGTCTGCAAGGTGCTAGCAACACTCCTGCTTATCCTGGTCACTAACTTGCCTCACTCCCCTCATGTACACAGAGGCATGCTCTCAGCTCAGCCCTACAGGTGCCTTGATGGGGTCCCTTAAAGTGCTCCCAGTTTGGGGGTAGACCTCCCATGCGATCGATGCGCTGCAGCTTAACATCCGTTACAAGCACAGAGCTCAAAGACCTGCCCCTGTTCAGCCCTTCTTCATCCCGAGGTGGGTAGTGGTTTTCAATTTTGTTCTCTTCAGGACCCAGTTAAAAAAAAAAAATATATATATATATATATATATATCATTTATGCCCATGACCCAACAATTATATCTTAAGCAATGCATTCCAGTCTTTTGGCAGCTGCAGCAGGGGGCCATGCAACTCAGTATTAGGTCCCGACCCATTGTTTGAAAACCACTGGGATAAAGTATATTGAATTGTACAAATGGTGAAATCTTGCCATAAAAGGGGATGAGTTGCACACATGCACAGGCCCCCCACAATAAGGCAGCTATTGTTTCCCAAATGGAGCTGGTTCTTGACCCCCGCATTTTGCTGTGTGCATCTACATATCATTGTTCACATTTGGTTTGCTTTGGTGACCCCACCAAAGAAAACCAAACATGAATGGTGTGTAGATGCATACAGCAAAATGCTTCCTCCAGAAACTGGAAAAGACCTTTTTTAGTGGTTCTTTAAATGAATGACACACATTGTTGTGGCTCTTATTAATTTATTTTAGTAGTCCCAAGGACCCTAACCAAGGATGAGGACCTCACTGTGCTAAGCGCAGGGAACACTGATACCAAAGAAGACAACTCCAGGCCCAGGGGAGTAAGAAAACATTCTTAGAAGGTAGCAATATTGCACCTGCCCAGGGATCAGCTGAAAGAACTACAAGCCTGGAAATGACATGGAGCTATGAGAGAGTGCATGGACCTCAGAGATAGGGGTTTTGCATGGGTCTAAGTGAGAAATAGAGCTGAGCTAAAACAGGCATAAGAAAACTGTAAGGGTTTGCCTTCACTAGGGGAAATAGTGTTTACTCAAGTTAACAAGTTTGAGGTAAGGAAGCCAAAGCATAGAGTCAAAATCTTAAATTAAGCAAAATTGTATCACAGCATCTCTTACAGCTAAAAACTCTTGCCTGACTAATGTAGCAGTCTAGTAGTCAGATGGTGATTGTGAAATGCATCAGGACATTAAAGAGACTATACAAATAGAAAACTCAGTGATGTGGGATTTTAACTATGCCCATATTGACTGGATACATATCACATCGCCATGGGATACAGAGATAAAGTTTCTAGACCATAAATAACTGCAGCTAGTCCTGAAACCCACAAGAGGAGAGGCAATTCTTGATTTAGTTCTAAATGGAGCATAGGATCTGGTTCAAGAGGTGAATATAGCTGAACCATTTGATAATAGTGACCACAATATAATTAAATTTAACACTGGGGGGGAGGTCACCCAAAGAGACCCATCACAGTACCATCTAACTTCCAAAGGAGAATGACACAAACATGAGGGAGCTAGTTAAAGAGAAATTAAAATGTGCAGTCCCAAAAGTGAAATGGCAACAAGCTGAATGGAAACTTTTAAAAAACACCATAACTGGAGATGCACATTAAATATATACCCCAAATTAAAAAAATAAATAAAGGGCCAAAAAGTATCATGATTAAACAAAAAGGAAAAGAAGCAGTTAGCAGCAAAAAAGACTTCCTTCAAATATTAGAAGTTAAGTCCTATGAAGGAAAATAGAAAGTAGCATAAACTCTGGCGAGTTCAGTACGAAAGTTCAGGCCAAAAAAGAATTTGAAGAGCAACTAGTTAAAGACTCAAAAACTAACAGCTAAAGATTCATGCCTGGGGATGTCTGTGTAATTGTGATGCCCACCAGAAGTCTGCAGCATCACAAAGTCAGAGGGAGTCCAGTGAGCTCACTGGTCCCAGTTTTTGGACTGCACCCTGGGGGATCCCGTCACACACCATTGCCCATTCTTAATTAAATCATATATTGTCTAGACACGTGCACTCTGACTCAACTTGTCATGCTGTTTTAGAGTCCTTAAATCAGTGGTTCCCAATCTGTGGCCTAGGGGCCAAAAGTGGCCTGTGGGCAGGGATTTCCCTAACACCCCCCTTACACACCCCCTGAATTTCCCAACAGCCCCCTAGTTGTCAGCTAGTAACAGTGACATACCAATTTAGTGAGTACCCTCAATACACCCCCGACACCCCCCTTAATTTCAAGTCCTGGGGAGAATACTGCCCGTGGGGACTTTCAAAGTGTCCCTTGGCTCCCCTCCTGTTGGATGCAGAAGGGAGCTGCTGCCTAAGGATCCGGGTTGAGCACACTTCCACAGGGCTAAAAGACTGGTGAAGGATCCTTGTTGCAACCAAGGGGTTGGAAGTTCAGTGCTCCCTTCCTCCTACATGTAGCAGGGAGCATAGCAAAGCACCCTGCCTAGGTTCATAGGCACTGGGGTTTTTGCTGGAGCCAGAGGGAGAGAAGCACTGATCTTCCACTCCCTTGGCTGCAGAAGGGAGCCTCTTACTAGGGACCCAGGTGAAGTGCACGGGGCTACAGGACACTTTTGGTTTTCTTTCTGCAGCCAGAGAGATGGGAGATCAGAGAGGAGGCAGACTGCTTTTCAGGGGTCACCTGCTGGTGGAGGCTAATGGCCCTTCAAGGCTATAAAAATTATATCGGTGGCCCTTGAACCAAAAAGGTTGGGAATCACTGTCTTAAATGGTACATTTCAAGGATGATCTAAAACCTCTAGGCTTATTTAGGGTAGAATCATAGGATTAGAAGGGACCTCATGAGATCATCAAGTCCAACCCCCTGGGACTTGAACCTTCTGCATATTAAGTAGAGGAGCTAGCCACTACACTATTTGCAGGGCAACATAGCATCTTTAAAGTTGCCATAATTCAACACCTCCCCTGGGTCCATCCCATTAAACACTTGCAGTGCTTTACCAAACAGGTTTGAAACCAGCCTGGGTACTGTCTTTTCCTCAAGACACCTTCGGTATTTAACATATTCTTGTAAAAGTGGCAAGATGCTCTCCAATACCTTCCATCTGAATGAGTCACCACCAAGACACATTACCTCAGTGACTAATTTTGACTCTTAAGTCCACCAACCATACTTTCTACATAACTACATTAGTCCATAAATATTACCTGTATATATCTTGCAATGATTATGAGTCTTGACAAGCTTTCTGTAGCTACCTGAAATGTTACTCTTTGTGGATACATCTCCTTTAAGATGTGTTTGGTGTAGTGAGTTTGGCGGGTCTAAGGTGAGGACTGGTTGCAAAGAATAGGGAAAACCCTTTGCCAAGAGGTTTCTTGATGCAAGTTATCCCCTCACCATTAATGATATGCATCTTATTTCTAGGCTGAACTTGGCCAACTTCATTGTCCAGAGATTGGATCTCATTCTGTTAAGTTAAAGAACCGTTCGCTGTTCACAGTCTTCTCTGTATCTTCTCTTCTATGAGCCTTCTCTTCTTAGCTACTGATAGACTGTAATCAAGCTATCCCTTAACTTTCTCTTGGATAAACTAACTAGACCGAAAAACAAACAAGGAATCCTGTGGCACTTTTTAAGACTAACAAATTTATTTATCACAAAAGCTTTTGTGGACACATTCCCTCTTCATCAGAGGCATGAAATGGAAACTAGTATGTTAGGTGTATACATATGTATAGATAAGAGTGAGTCACGAGGACAATTCAAAAAGTTCCAGATGGATCAAGAGACAGCACTCCATCCATCAGTCTTTGTACCTGTGCCCCTGGCCAGGGGGCCAATGGACAAACTGGAGAAGGACAGCAGTTGGGAGGGTCAGTGGAGTGGAGGGAGGAAAGATTAAGAATTAAATCTGGAGGGAATGCTCCCATGGCAACTAAGAGAGGGACACCATGGGGGCCTGCGAAGATCTGACAGGCCTGAGAACCCTGGAGGGAGAAATGTTATTAGCATGAAGCACTGAAAGTCATGGGAGCAATGAGATGGTGCCAAGGAAGAGCATGTCCAGGGTGACAGTCAGAATTGTTAGCTTGGTGGGTTGATGCATCTGTCTGGGAAACCATCTCCTAAGGGGCAGTGTCAGAAACCCATCCCTTGGAACTTTCTATCTAGGTGGAAACCTTGCTGCATGGAGTGGCAAATAGAAAGGACTGAGGGGACAGGGCACATGACCTGTGTCCTGATGCAGGGCAGAACATAGAATCAGAGCAATGTTGGGCGGGAAGGTACCTCGAAAGCTGATCTAGTCTAGCCGCCTGCGCTGAGACAGGACTGTGCAGAGCCACACATCCGATAGGGTTAGACTCCTTAGACTCTTCTGAAGCAGATCATCTCCTTTATTTGAACTGTGCTGTGAGTAATGGAACAACAAGGGTCACACTAGAATTTGATTTTCTCCCAGGAAAGCTCATGCAATAAATAAATTGTTAGTCTTTAAGTGCCACAGGACTCCTTGTTTGTTTTACTGGAATTTGGTTCAGTGGGACTTAGAACTGGAAGAGGCTGCCTGTTCTTTCCATACCGTACCATCTTCCCCATCATGCGATAAATAAATTCACTAGTCTTTAAAAGTGCCATAGAACTCCTTGCTTGTCATACCATACCAAGCCCATTGCTGAGTCTCATGAACAATCAGAGTGCAGACAGGTTCACTAAATAATAGCTAATGTATCCAGGGGCTGGGCAGGGCTATCATCGCTATTGCACAGATGGGGAACCAAGGCACCAGAAAGGTTAAGTGACTGACCCAGGGAAGTGTGCAGCAGAGCAGGGAGTTGTTACTGGGGCTCAGTATTGTTCCTCATTCTGATCTCTCAGGAGTTGATCTCCTGAGTGAGTGTAGGGAGAGGAAAGATGATCCTGTGGGTACAGCACTAGCCTAGGACTTGGGTAAAACAATTTCCTGCAAGGTCCCGGGTTCCCTGTGTGGCCCTGCAAAAGTCACTTAGCTTTTTTGTGCCTCAGTTTCCCATAGGTAACATGGGGACAACAGCACCTGTGCCCCCCAGGGTGTTGTGCGGATCAGTACATTAAAGGCTGTAAGGTGCTCAGATATAATGGCAATGTTGGGGAGGGTTCATAGCTTTAGGTTGCATTTTAGCAGTTGTAAAAGACCCTATTGGGTGTTTCTTAACCTTACACCATTTAAAGGAGAGGCACACAGGGCAAAAGTTTTCCTGTAAGAGTTGGCATATTTGTACTGAGGTATAACTCCATTCATAAGTAGTTGAGCTGGGCTTTGTGCTGAAATGACATCAGGGTTGCTTTCAAACTCAGCAGGGACAATATGGGATCCTTCTGTTACAGAATCCTCTTAGCAAACGCTCCTCATCTTTTCACCACCCTTTATGGACAGTGGGGACTGGAGGAAATATGCTTGAAGTTATTCTGTAGCCCAAACCAGTGATTCTCAACCACTGCATTGGGACACATTACTTTTCTGCCGCACGGTGGTAAGCACGTCGCAGGGAGCTAGGGAGATGGCCGGATTTGGCTGGGGGGGACTGGGCTGGTGTGTCCTGCTATGCCACCAAGCGTGTTGCAACCTATAAAAGGTTGAGAACTACTAGCCTAAACACTTTGAGTATGAAGCTTGTAAACTGGGGTCAATGGCTACTCATCTAGAATGCCAAAAGGGGATTTTTATCTTTTCTCTGCGCTGCAGAGTTATATGGCTAGTGAAAAGCAGAATGTCTACAGCTGATTATTAATATATTACAAAACCATGTAGAGAATCCAAGTAAAATCAGAACCCCATTGTGCTGGGTGCTCTACAATAACGCAGTCTCACCCCCAAGGAGCTCACTAGCTAAATAGATGAGACAGATAAAAAGTGGAATATGGAACACTGGGGCAGTCTTAGTGATTATGGGGTCCCCATCTTTTACTTTTTCCTCTCAGCCTCACGGGATCCCCACCTCCCCCCCAAGTCCCATCACTGGTCCCCCCCGCTGCTCCTTCCTCAGTCCTCTCCAGGCCCCCAACCCCACATGCTCCCCCAACCCCATCAACTCACTTGTGGCTCCTGGCTCAGCTGCTCCTGCCCTGGCTGGCTGGCCGGCCCAGAAGATTTATAAACAGCCAGCCAGGACAGGGCCCACCCTGGTGTGGGAGTCCTCTCCCAGTGCAGGGCCTGGGGCACTTGGCTCACCCTGCCCTATAGCTAAAATTGCCTATGATGGACTAAAGATGTAGAGAGGGGAAGTTAGTTGCTTAAATACCAGTGATTTCCAGATTGGCATGTCCCTTTCTCAGATATCCACTGCCATTTATACAATGTAACACAACACACAGAAGCAGCTGCTAAGTACCCTACTTTTGTAGCTACTTCACTCCTATAAACCAAAGGAACTTGTTTTCCCCAGCCCAGAATGCTTTTCTGGGGGCTAGCCCTTTAAATTTAGTAGAGCTAAGCACCAACTGCCCTAAAATGGTGATTTGCCACCAGGTTGTTGGCTGTGGCTGCTTCTTCCTTTCCATTGGGTATGTATGAACCCTTATTAAGTTTTCCTTTGCTCTTTTCTTTCTAATTTCTGAGAAGATGATACATTCTCATGGTGGATGCATGACAATTCAGACTGTAAAGCCTTGATCTTGCTAGAGCTGACTAATACAAACTTAGACCTAGATAGAGTCATATGTACAGTGCTGGGTCTTTGTTGTTGGTTGAATGACCAAAGGATTGTAATAAGCAACTTATGTTTGAGCACAACAGTATGAAATATGTATTTAAAAAGCAATACATACAAATCTACACAATAATTCTTAGTTCTTTTTGTTAGCACTTCTCCATGTATCAACTGGAGTTAAAGTGCTTTCAAAAGAACATTAAATATTATTTATTACAGACTTGGGGCCTGATTCTGTGAATATTTATCCATGTGATTAACTGTAGCTCATGGAACCATAGAAATGTAGGGCTGGAAGAGTCCTAAAGAATTTTCAAGTCCAGCTTCCTGTATTGAGGTAGGGCCTAGTAAATCTAGATCTTCCCTGGCATGACTTTGTCTAATCTGTTAAGAGGAATGGTTTGGGTTTACTTGATCATTAGGCCCGCTAACAGTGCCTAATGATAGATAGTGCTTATGTAGCTTAGTTAAGTTATATAGGTTAATTAAGGTCATGTCTTTGCAGGATGAGGTAATTAGATTGGAGATTTTTAAGGCGGGGACCAGCTTGTCTGTATGGCTGTGACTACAACCATAGGGCTCTGGGATGCTGTTTGAGGCCTCCAGTCATTCTTGCAATATAAATACATACCAATAATAATTATTCCCTTATTACAGATGGGGAAACTGAGGGATAGACAGAGAAGGGAAGTGATGCTCAAGCTCTATGACTAAGAGAGAATTGGACCCAGGTCTCTCCACTCCCTGAGAACCACTTAGTCCCCTTTCCAAACAGCAATCAATAACAATATTCCTAGTGTTAGCATGTGCATTTAACTAGCAAGAGAGAAAAACCTGCTTCAGGCAAATCAGTGTAATGAAACAACCACTGGTATATTTTTAGGCATTGTTTTTCTTCCTTGGGTTTTTATCTGTGTCCTGGTCAATGCAGGTTCTATTTAACTACTAATAAATACAAAAAAAATGCTCATCAGTTGGGAGCCTGATTAGGGTTACCAGGTGTGAGGCAAAAGGAGGATATGTGCTCCTTTTTATCTTCATGTCCTCCATCCAGGAGGCATTTTAAAGATACATGTTTTTGTCTGGCTTTTTACTTACAGGGGTTAAAGTATGCTGTAATGCCTCAGAACTCTATTTTTAGGGGAAAGCGTTCCAGGGCTCCCTAAAAACAGAAGAATATTACATCAATTCTACATTTTTTCCATGTGTCCTCCAATGTCCTCCTTTTTCCACTTCCCTAGGGTTACCAGATGTCAGGCAAAAGGAGGACATGTCCTCCTTTTTACCTTCATGTCCTCTGCCTGGCAGGCATTTTAAAATATGTGATTTTGTCTTTTTACTTACAGAGGTTAAAGTATGCTGTAATGCCTCAGAACTCTATTTTTAGGGGAAAGCGTTCCAGGGCCCCCTAAAAACAGAAGAATATGACATTAATACTACATTTTCTCCATGTGTCCTCCAATGTCCTTCTTGTCGTACTTCCCTGTCTGCCTTTCCACGCTTTGGTATCTGCTAACCCAAAGCCTGCTCCTATGAGCAGCTTCAGCCAGGGATAGGGTTACCGGATACCAAAGCGTGGAAAGGCAGACAGGGAAGTACGACAAGGAGGACACTAGAGGACACATGGAGAAAACATAATATTAATGTAATATTCTTGTTCTTAGGGGGCCCTGGAATGCTTTCTCCTAAAAACAGGGTGTTCTGGAGCATTCCAGCATACTTTAACCCGTCAGTAAAAGCCAGACAAAATCACGTATTTTTAAAATGCCTGCCGGACAGAGGACATGAAGGGAAAAAGAAGGCCATGTGCTCCTTCTGCCTAGGGTTACCAGATACCAAAGCCTGGAAAGGAGGACAGGGAAATACAAAAAGGAGGACATTGGAGGGCACATGGAGAAAATGTAGTATTATGTAATATTCTGCTGTTTTTAGGGGGCCATGGAATGCTTTCCCCTAAAAATAAGGTATTCCATGGCACTCCAGCATACTTTAACCCTTATAAGTAAAAAGCCAGACAAAATCATGTATTTTAAAATGCCTGCCAGGCGGAGGACATGAAGCTAAAAAGGAGGACATGCCCTCCTTTTGCCTGACATCTGGTAACCCTAGCCAGGGACCCTACTCCGGTGCCCGCCCACCCCTGCCAGTTTGCCCTTAACAAAGATGGTAGCGCTCTCCCTTTCTCTTCAATAGCCGTGAAGTCAGATCCCTAAGTCGGCCACCTCCTCATACTTCCCAAAGCCACCCAGGAATGCCCCGGATGGACGCTGCCAGGCTGCCCTTCTCAAAGATGGAGGCCCTGCCTCCATTCCTTCCTATGGCTCTGAAGGAAGCGGAGGGAGCCCGGATGTAGGCGGTGTTTCCTCCTCCGCCCGTGCCGTTCGGGAGGCGGTGCCGGTTTCCCGGATGTTGCTCCTGCTCTACCAGCGGCAGCCGCCTCCTCCCGCAGACGGGAGAGAAGCTGACGGATCCAATATGGCCGCCCTGATCCCGAGGAGAGAGTGAGAGAGGCCTAGGGGGTCCAGGGCAGTCCCCAGCCCGGCAGCAGCCGCCCCTGGGGCGGGGGAAGAGGGGAAGAGGAGCGGGGGGGACCAGCTCCCTCAGCGGCCCAGGCTTCCCTCAGCTCCTGCCACCCCCCCGGTCCCTGGGTGTCTTGGGCTCTGGGGGGAGGGGCAGCCTGTAGCAGGTCGGGGGGGAGCTCTTGCCACAGCCCCTCCCCGTCCCGGCCCCCCTCAGCCGCCTCTCCTGGGGTATTGGGGGGATGGGGACGAGAGGGTGGTGAGCAGGCTGGTAGGAGGATCCCTGGCTTGTGAGCATTGCTGGGGAGGAGCGAGCCATTCATTTCTAGCTTCCCAGCCGCCCCTTTCCCTGGGATCTCATTTTTGGGGGGGTGTGGGGGAGGACTGGGAAAGGGGCAGTAGATGTGGAGAGAGAGAAGCGTTGTGCTAAGCAGGTGGTGTGAGTCTCTTAGGGTGGCTTTTTGGGGAGTGGGCAATCAGCTACTTAAAGCCAAACCTATTTCCCAGCTCCTAATAAGCCCAGTTTTCCTGATTTATTTGAGAAGACAAGGCACCGTTAAACCGGTGGCTTGATGGGTGGTAAAGGAGGGGTAGCCTCTGGGAGAGAGTTGTAGGAAATTAAAACGAGACACTTTAGAAATACGCTTTATGTAAAACCAAATTTTCCTGGCCTAGGAGGAGAGAGGGGGAACAGCTGAGTACTGAAATGTAGAGAACTGCTAGGTTATAACAAATATTAATAAAAAGGGAGAAAAGAAGCAATCACAGGCAAAAAGTAAGCTGTGTGATGACACAGTAAGCATCTTCAGAGAACCTGGTTTTGGTGGGTTAATTATATTTTGAGACCTTGTTCTTAATTTCTGAGGGAGTCAGGTTTTTAATATGTAGCAAGAGACAGCTGTGCAACTTTGGGAAGGGTCTTAAGGTTGAACAGCTGTGCAGCAAACCAGCTTTCTGAAAATTCAACATTTAATTTATAAAGTCTGCTTTTGGAGAGGGATCTGTTCTTCAGGATGAAATAGTGTTACTGGAAGAGGGGAAAAGTGTGTGTGAGGAAGGCAGGGACTAAAAATAACTTTCTCTTAAAAATAAAGTACAGGATGATTTTTAAAACATTTCTCAAATTCTAATGCCTCTTCTTGATTATTGTAGTAGAGTCTTTAACTTTAATTTCTCAGAAGTTTAAGTAGTTCTAATAAAGTTAGAACAAAATAAATTGGGAGCAGAGGAAAGTAGACAGACCTCCTTTTTAAAAAGTCGTCGTCATCACCTGCATTTGCAAAAGTGTTTGGTAGAAATAAGGAAACAGAGTGAGGTCAAAGCTTTAGAAAAACATTTTTAAAAGACATGACCTAGAGAGCGTGGGATAGATTTTGGATCCTCCCCCCTCCTTCTCAGTGGATTTTGTAGGGTGCGCTAGATGGAGAGATGTGAACATCAGAATTATTAGAAAAATTCTTCAGGCAAGTCCACCTGTTTTAATATCACACTGTGATAATCTAGCTTCAGGAGTTAGGTTTCCCTGATACGAGAGCCATACGTAAAACCATTCACAAAGCATTTAAAGCTGTTTTGTTGGGTTTTCTGTTTGTGTAAAAAGTAAAGTAAAAGGGAGGAATAGAAGACTCTTTAAAAATTCTTGTTCGGTCCCTGGGTTCGAATCGCTGCACTAGAACGGATATAAACGAGAGAAGAAGAACTTCAAATTAAGGTTGGTCTTTATATTGCTTGTGTGTATATATCATTTTATTTTATGCTAGTGATTTACCTACTTCTGTTTGTCTTCAAGGAAGGCACCACTATAGTATAAGGGGAGATATTGTGCTAGCTTCTGTTGTGTGACACTTAGCCTCCAACTGCCCAGGTGATGTGTAAAAGTTTCTCACATCATGTAAGCTTTAAACTGTTCAGTTAAAACTGGACATGTAACGGGAGGGAGGGTGAATATGGCTCAAGCCAAGACATGAGACTAGATTGCCAGGACAGAGTTCAGTTGCCCTTGACTTATCTTCTTGCCACCCTTCTAGAATCACAGAATAATGGAGAACGCTAGAAATTCTGTGACTTTGAACATTTAAAATTAGACTGGATGGCGCTCTAAATGAGCGTCTCCTAAAGTATAGGGACATGCCTCCCTGGGATTGTTTGAAACTGTGCCCCTGTGTGTGTGGAAGATTTGTACCTTAAGGTGGGTTGTTCTTTAATAACACATGGCAGGAATCTATGATTTGTTTCATTTTCGTGATGTGATTCAGCTTCCAAAAGTTTGGGGAAAAGCTGCTCTAGCTCAGTGGTTTTCAGACTGTTTTTCTTGGGACTCAGTTGACAAAAATCATTTATGCCTGTGACCCAACAGTTACATCTTTGAGCAATGCATTCCAGTCTTTCGGTGGCAACAGCAGGGGTTGCTGCAGCCTGGCACCTGAGGGTCTGTGATCAGGGCTGGATTATAAAAGGGGCTTTAGGGGCCACGGACTCCAGCCCCTAAAACCGCAATAATCTGGCTCTCCACCTGGCTCAACTGCAGTGGAGTTGGGGGGGTGGGCAGGCAGAGATCTGCCCCTGGGCTGGCTGGCCCTCTGTGGGGGGGGTGTGGTGGGGTAGCCCCTGCTTGCTTCACCCAGGGGAGGAGTGGGGCCGGCTGGCTTATGGCAAGGCCTCCTCTGCTGTAGCTTTCCCTGGCTTGCTGCCCCACGCCCCCTTGGCAGAATGGCCAGAGTAGGGCTGGGGCAGAAGTGCTATCTGGCCCCAGGTCCCACCCTCCCAGCAACAGGTGGGGCTGGGTCCGCCTGTGTGGTCCAGGCTGGTGGGCCTGTGGCTGGGGGGGCCCTGGGCTGGTTAATCCAGCCTTGTCTGTGACCCAGTACTAGGTCCCACTCTATGGTTTGAAAACCACTGCTCTAAATGTGTACATAGCAGGAAATTCTGTCCTAGAGATGAACAGGAAGGAGGGTGGAAGAGAAGTGATTTTAATGATCAGATATCTCTGACTGCTTTGCTTGCATAAACAGGTTTTTGGATAAGGTTGGACTTCAGATAAGTTGTCACACTGTGGTCCAGGTGATAGGCTTGGATTTGGGAAACATGGCTTCAATTCCTGGCTTTGACACATGCCGTGTGGCTTAGGACAAACTGCTTCACCTTCTGTGTCTTAGGTTTCCAATCTTTAAACTGGAGAGGATGGTACTGATCTCCTTTCAGACTGGTGGGTTTGGAAAGTGTTGTATAAGAGCTCAGCAGTGTATAGCTACTACCCCCAGCCACAATGCTGTTTAGAACATTCCTTTTCAGAAGAAGCTCTGGATTCTTAGTTCGACTTTTAATCTGGTCTTAAACTTTGGATCCAAACCTGATTTGAGCCTGACATTTTGCTGGATTCACTGCTGGAGCTCACTCATTTAGAGCAGGCTACTGTATTTGGTCAGTTCTGTTTTCTGTGGCTCCTTAGATCTTGCCCACACAAAAACTCTTAACTGTGTTTATAACTAGTCATCTGTTTGGCCGTAAGTAGAGCTTGTGCCCATGCCCAACATGGTTAATATTACAGTTAATAACTCTGTTAGTTGTTATGCCCTTGCCAGCAGCCTGGGCCTACTGCGTGGATGTTTTACTCTAAGTGTTCTGACAAACTTAATTTGCTTTGTAGATGGATTCCCTCACTGCCTGTCCAGCTGAGTTGGTGGGTCTTTTTTTGTGCGATAGGGTATCTGAGTTCTTATCTGTACCTTTTGCAGCTCTGAGTGTGCATCCTACTGACACTCCGTCCCTTGTTAAGGCAGTATGGCAGGGCACGTGGATACCATGCTGATTAGTGACACTAATACCTGAAAATGGAACTACTTCATTTTTCCTGGATGCACTGATATAAACACTGATAGGCAGAATGGTAGGGTGGATAAGCAGACTGAATGGAAATGCAGCTGAGGTGCATGTGTGCGGGGGAAGGGGAATAGTTGTGTCTCCACAACGATTTTTATTGTAACCTGTTTAGTTAAGGGCGTCATGACCAGGGTACACAATTATGGTTGTAGTTAGCCGTTTGACATTGGAGTCAGTCATGGAGTGGGCTTCTCGTATTGAAAGCCCTCTCTGCAGCATAAAGGAAACTCTTGACAGGACTATTTAACTGTGGCTTACCTCAACAAGATTACAGGCAGTTTGTCTAGCACTCTAAAAACCATGTTTATAAACTTTAGCTACAACAGTTCCTTCTCTAAGGGCCTTAAATCCTGTCTACACTACAGATTGAATTGCATTCATTATAATTGGCTACTGGCACGTTCTTACGACATGATAAATGGATTCTCCAGTTGTACTAGAAAACTTGGCAGATGTGTAGTGCAAATGCAACAAACTTTTTTAGTAACTAGCCACTGAGCAGGGCTAGCTGATGTTGAATGCCTGTTTTCTGTCTGTAATACAACTTAGATCCCCATAAATATCATTTCAACTGTTAGCTGTGCTACATAACACAAAACTATTGCATGTTTTGCTAGTGTGGGTTAGGCTCAGTCCAATTCACTGCAACCACTGTGTGGGATTTGTCCCAGTGTATAGAAATTGCCATAGTGGGTCACATCAATGGTTCCTGCAATCCATGATTATGTCTCTGGCAGACCAGTACTAGTTGTTGCAGAGAGAGGTGCAAGAAACTCCCTAGTAAACAATTATGGAAAAATACATGTTTCTTTGAAATGCCCATTAATGGTTGGCTTATGCTCTGAAGCAAGAGGGTTTATACCCTTGATATTAAAAAGTAATATAATGTGACTGATATCGTTATCTAGATGCATGTCTGGTACCATACTGAATTCTTGTCAGTTTTTTGACTGCCCATATCTACCTGACTTCACAGTTACACTTATTTGCATTCTGGCAGATGCCAGATAGGTTTCCCCATCGACCCTCAGCTGATGCCATTGGTAGAGAATCGTGGGTGTCTTTCAGGTGATATGGTTCACATCGGTGTGTCCAGGTCTCAAAAGCCTTGAAATTAGGAAGACTTGCTAACCATGCTACATGCACAATTAAGTATTCCCATTTACGCAGCATAGGAGGAGCTGAGAATGTAACTGCAGTCCTGTTGATCATGTTGTTTGGCTCATGTACAGGGTTGAAATACTGTGCCACATGCACAGTAGGGAGCCGTGTGTTAAATTGAATCCTGCCAAGCTTAAACATCTTTAAACAATTAGTTGTTGGTAAATGTCGATTTCACCTGACAAGGAAATCAATGAAAAAAATCTATCAGTAACAGCTTGCAGGCATGGCCTCCAGAAAACATAGCACCTGTAGAGATCTGGTGTCACTGGCCCAGAGGCTGTGCCGAGACCCCTCTTCAATCTACTGCCTTCGTTCTGCTCACTCACTCGTGGCTGGGAGAATGGGGCCTATTCAGCAGAGAGGTTATCTTTCTGGTGCCTGAAGGGTCGTCATCCTTGTGGGCCTGGCCTAGGGTCTCTGCTCCACTGGGCTAGTGCCACAGATTCTCTTGCACCTTGTGTGTGGGGTGTCTCAGGTCCACTGAGAGGTTCTTGCAGTCCTGGGCAGTTAGTCCATGCTGCCTTTAACCTAGCTAGCTCCTTAATTTCTTCTAAATGGAAAAAATTAAATTTTTAAAAAAATGAAAAAAGTCCTACCAATGAAAAATTGGTATTAATTGTCAATTACAAAAAAAAAAAAGAGAATTTTATCAAAACTAAATGTTGTATATAGACTCTCCAAGGCTCTAGCGTGATTTTTAAAAACAGATTATGCCTTATTTTGCTGCTTTATGATTGGTATAGAATATCTGAAGTTCTTTCTACTTTCAGCCCCCATTTGAGCTTTGTGTTAGAAAGATCAGGAATGCTAACTGTATGTACTGTGTCTCTATTTGTACTGGTTCTCAATCATGCTGGAGATGAGGCCAGAGATGTTAAAATGGGGTCACTGGTCAACATCTCACAAACCCAGACAAATTAAGAAGTATCAGTCTTATGCCATAAACCAGCTTTCAAGCTGGGCACTGGAAAGACATGCTGACTTGTAGTGTGGAATCAAGAGGAGCATGAGGAGGATTCTTGATGCTGGAGTTTTTACTGTACAGCAAGGATAAATATTTTTAAACTGACCTGTCTGGGACAGACTAGTTCAGAATCAGAAAGGTGGTGACTCTGATTTACTACTTCTCACATTGGTCTGTATGAGAGAGTTGCAATGGTGACAGTCAGAGAGAAAATATAGCTGCAAAATTAACAATTTTTGTCAGTGCTATAAGAGTCCTATGATCCTGAGGTTCCTGACAGGTTCTCGTTTGCTATAGGACAAATTGAGTTTTGTAGCAGTTGCTTATAGGCTATGATCACGTTTTGTAGGCCCAGGTGATCATGTTTTGAGGAACTGAGATACAGCCATAAGTATAGTATTGGCCCTTTAAGTGAACAATTAGGGACCTTCTAGTGGTTGTGATGGTCTGGGAACTTGAAAGAAAAGAGAATCCTCAAGGAAGAAGGCATTTTTAGTATTGTAGAATGAAGCGATTGCTTTTGTCCCTCCAAAATTTTGCATTTGTCATATAGTTAATTGAATTTAAAAGGGAAAGATGGGCTAATTGTATCCTTTTTAAAAAAGATGCTGTCAACTTAATTAAATTTTCAAACAGGTTTGACTTTTTAATATATTCTTGTTGCAAGTAACATGTAAGGACAAAACAATTTTTCAGAAGTAAAATATGTGAGTAACTGGATGGACTTATGAATTCAAGATTGTTCACATGCTTAAAGTTTTGCAAAATTAGGGTTTAGGGTCCTGATCCTTGAAAGACTTTATCACATGCTTAACCTTATACATAGAGAGTAGTTTCACTGAAGATTAGTGGAGCTGTTGCAATGTGTAAAATGTTAGCGCGTGCATAAGTCTGAAGGATTGAGATCGAAGATTGGAGGAGAGGTGTATTTAGCAGTAATAGTCAGTTCAAGTATATTCCCTGTGAATCTTTTACTGTAGGACAGATGGAAAGAGCAACATGTGATTTAAAACAAACAACCAAAAATCCCTAGCAAAGTTTGATTGGAAAACCACAAGAATATGCAAGGGTGACTCAAGACAGTTGAAGGAGATGAAACTGTTTAAACTTTTTAAGCAGTCACTTGATTTCAAAGTTGACTGTGGCCCTTCAAAATTCCATGTGTTACTGATTGTCTTGCATTATGAAAACAAGACTTTAAAAATACAGTTTACAGTGCAAGAGGCAGAGTTACAATTGCTTAAAGTTGTATTTTTTCTGAGTTTTGTGCAAAATTTCAACCTAAGGTTTCCTCTGGTATATGGCTTTAATATGGTGTGTGTGCACATGCACAATTTTATGCATTAAGGCTAGAGATAGGTCTGCCACACTATGGACTAAATTTTTGCCAGTAGTCTTGTTAAAAGCCAGTATTTTGAGAAGAAAACACTCCAGGAATGTGTGTGTTAAATCATAATAGGATTTGAGTTGACCTGTTTTTAGAACATGGGACTTGAGTTTTTTTTGCACCTGTATCTTTCTGAGTAGTATGAAGCAAAACAAACAGTGACAAAGCCTCCATGTTTGTTTGATTATTCAGGGGCAGAGTGAGAGAAGTGTTTGGATACTGGCCATTAAATTCAGTTACAGCTAGTCAGGCTGAGGTCAGGAAAAAAAACAAGGAGTCGTGTGGCACTTTGAGACTAACATTTATTTTTTGCATGAACTGTGATCAGGAGCCTTACATCTGATGTGCAAATACAATGGTGTCTATAGCCTTGTCTCTTTCTGTTACAACAAATACCTGTTAGGCCGTACCTGTACCTCTGCTTTCTTCCAAACATAGCCCTGTGACTTGGATAGATGGGTGCAAGTACACATCTGTGTGTGTTTGTGTCAGTTCATTCTGAGAGATCCTGGGCAATTATCTAGTTCAGTGGTTTCCAAACTTGGGGTTGGGCCTCAGTATTGGGTCGCAGACCCTCAGGCACTGGGTCTCAGTGCACCCTGCCACCATCGCCAAAAGACTGGAATGCATTGCTCAAAGATATAATTGTTGGGTCACTGGCATACCTGATTTTTTTTCAACTGGGTCCTGAGAGAAAAAGTTTGAAAACTACTGATCTAAGGCCTTAATGGGATAGAGTGCCCTGAGGATTTATAGCAGCCCTTGGATCATGTAATCCTACTGCAAGAAAAGCTGGGAGGAAGGGGGAACAGCCAAACCAGTCATGCAGGCTCAGTGCTAGTGGTCTTGTGTACACTTCAAAATAAGTGCTCTGAACTGTTTTTAGGAAACTACCCAGTCATGCCAACAACACATTAAAGGGATACTACCAACTTCAAATCACACTTCTGTACAGCATTTTTACCTACTTTTGATATGAGCAATGTCAAGCAAAAGAGAAGAAATCTGTTTTTGATGTCTGGCTTCATGTATTTGACAGCAGATTTTTACTCAGCTTCAAGTGGGTCTTGCATGCAACAGCTGGAGAGAAAAACATTTCTTTTTAAGCCCTCTAAAATTGGCTGGAAGAGTTGGGACGTGTAAGACACGAAACTACTTTGTGATCAAAAGTTTTTGAAACTGAATGCCTCTCCAGTTGATGGCGTCCTGTTAAGCCTGTGGGGTATGGGCAGAAACAATGGGGAAGATCTTTGCCTGGTTTATATTGATGGGACGCTATTCCAATTTACACTAATTGAAAAGCCAGACCCATTTTTTTTAGAGCTAATCATGCCACTTGTGGTTTTCAAACTCAGTTTAAGAAGTGTTGTGTGTAGACAGGATTTTAGTGTCCCTCTCACTGCTGGGAGATTCCCTTTCCTGTCCATGCACCCATGCCTTAATCACAGAACTGCTCTAAAAGATCAAAGGATACTAGTCTTTTTTATGTCAGTGTACAGCAAAACAAGATTGGATTCTCCTGGTTGGGTTACTTTGAAATTGGAGGAGAGCCAGGTTGGATGGAAGATGGAACATACTTAGTGAAAACCCTGGGATAAAGCAGACTGAACAAAACAAACTTAAATATCATTCTGGAGTATTGCAGTGACGAGAAGCTGCCAGCTGGGACATCAAGAGACTGGAATTTTTGTGCTGAATTCTCTTCTTGTTTCTCTTGGGGTGTAGAGCATAGATTTGCCTTCTGCTTATTATTTTTTTAAACTTCACTTCCCAGGTGTTGGGTACCATATACATATTTATACCTTAGCGTCCTAGAGTAAGGGGTTGCATTAATTTAGTTTATACCTCAGATATGGGTTTTCTAAAGCCTAATGGCCTTAGAAATGACCACATGGAAACAGAAATACGGGAGGGACTGGTTTGCACGCGGAACCGGTTAACACACGATAACTGGATGTCCCTCAAAGGCCCCACAGTAACGTGTGGGTCCCGTTAACACGCCTTGCGTAAACGGTACTGTGCGTGTCACTGCCCCGGAGATGGGCCCCAGGCACCGGCTCAGGCCCCACTCCCTGGCCCCGCTTCTGTGCTGGGGTCCGAGCTGGCCTCATGTGCCTGCTGCCGCCAGCCTGGCCCTGGATCCCTGGCCAGGGACGTGGCAGGGAGTGGCAGCCGCGGCCACGGGCAGCCAGACCTAGAATGGAGCTGGAAGCGGCTGCCGCTGCCACTCTCTGCCACGTTCCTGGCTGGGGATCTGGGGCCAGGCTGGCAGCAGCAGGCGTGCTGACTCGGACCCCAGTGCAGAAGCGGGGCCGAGGGCATGGCGCGTGGTCAGGGAGCAGGGCCTGGGCCGGTGCCCCGCGGAAGGCCTTCTGGTCCCGCTTACACACAAGCTGGTTTACACGTGGTCGCTGGGGGCTTGTCCCCTGACGCCCATGTGTAAACCGCTCCCCACTGTACGTACTTAAATGAATTTTGTGTATGCACATATATATATATATTTGGCATTCAGACCTTATCGTGCAGTTTTGGAATCCCAGATTCAGTGTCAGGCCTAGTGCATGGGAACCAGGATGTGAACCTTCAGTAGAAACACAGTGAAATTGAAGTGCCCATAATAAACAGAGAGAAGCAAAGTAGACTTAAGTTGGGTTTTTTGTTTGTTTTTTGTTTTTTTTAAAGATATATTTATAAAACATAGAGGGTAAGTTATTTTCTTGATAGTGCCCTTTTAACTGACCTGGGTGTTTTAGGGGTGGGGGGGAGGGGCTGAGTAGTGCAAATTATGTACAACAGATGCGTTAGGCTAGAACTCTGATGGCATGGGCTGTTCCCAGGTCTAAAACGATCATAGTGTTGCAACTCTCGTCTTTCCTGCTGATCAACTCTTTTGTGCTGTTGTTGCTACCTGGTAGTGTGTGCGCAGGAGGAAGAAAGAGTTATTGTGCCTGGAAGCTTACACAGTCTTGGATTTGGCTAATTGATACTTGGCACTACTTTGGTGTCTTCTCTTTAGTGATATCAGAGCATCGTGCAAACACTAAGGAAATGTCTCTGGGAGTGAAGACCTGCTCGATTAATCTAGAAATCATCTTAATAAATCCACCCCCAGATAAAGACTTACTCTGTGCTGATGGGAACAAGTTTCCCCTTGGCACAGAGTAATGGAGACTGCATGCAGAACAGACTTTAGGAAGTGGACGGAAGATGCATGAGCTGTTCTATGTAGCTTGCATGTCTTCTGCTGACTGCTGCTGAATTTGCTGGTAAGTATAGATCGGCCTAAGACTCACAACTAGGAGGAAGGCAAGCATCTTTCTCCATTTTTTTTATAGATGTGGGGAGGGGAGAACTGAATCATGCAGTAAGAGCCTGCACCCAATGACTCAGTGTTGAAACTCCATCAGTTTCAGCTGGGTTGGGATCCGATCCGAAGCAACATGCCCAAAGTCATGAAGCAAGTGTCCATGGCAGAATTTGGAGTGGAATCTCTGCTTGCTTTCACGTCCTAGACAGCCAAGGTAAAGAATATGGGCTGAGGGTGATACAACATCAGTCCCTGTGAGCTGGCCGCTTTAGCCTTCTGCAGTAGCCACAGGCAGCAGGGAGGGCCCTACTGTAATTACGGCACTGGGTCATGAAGGGATATTGTTGCAGAACAAGCAAAGGATTGGCTTTCCCAAATGCAGCAGAAAGAAAACTTTATACTGCTTCCAACAAGTGGAAGGGCTATATACGTAGTGTCTCTTAAACTGCTGCTGTTAAAGTAATACAGTCCTTTAGGGTGGATGCATATTGGTATTTTCACCGATATAACAATCCCTGTGTAGAAAGGGGAATAAGCAATACGGAAGTATATCATTAGGCTGATATAACTGTCTGAATTAGGGACTGTAGTGCTAAAACTGTTCTGACTGAAAGTAACCAGACTCCTAACTGAAATTGTTTTACCAGTACAAAATCTGTGGGGTCTGGCCTAAAGGGTGGACTATGTTGTTGGCCTCAATATGTATTGATTGCTCATTTTGTAAAGCACTTCTGTTGTAGTGATTTATTAAAATGCCAGTCTGTTACAAGCCTGTTAATATTTCACACTGTTAAAGCACCTTCTACCCAAGGATCTCAAAGCACTGTGCCATGACCAGTTAACTTCATGGTGTCCTGTGAGATAGGGAAGTAGTACATAGAGGTTGCTTTGCCTACTGCTGAAATGCACTCATTTCTGGGGTGAAACATGACTTGACTTTAGCGTCCTGCATCAACAGCACTTAAGAGCAAGAGGTGAATGACTTAAGCGCTCACAGCTCTTATATCTTAAAAGCACCGCACAAACATTAATTAATCCCCACAACAGCCTGTGAAGTAGGTCAGTATTGTCATCCCCAGCCACTTGCCACAGGCCAGCTGCAGTGAGTCATTGGTGCAGCCAGGACTGGAATAGAATTCCTGCCTCTCCGTCCATGCTTACCATGGCAGGCCATTTTCCCTGTTAGAATAATGTACCTCAGTAGTCCTCAGCCTCATTTTGGGAGTTGGCAGATGGGTGTCCCCTTTTCGTACCAAGGCATGATTAACTTTTTCTGTCCATTTTCTTCTCCTCTTCTCTCTTTCTGGCTAGTTGCCTCCATTGCCCCTAGTCCAGTCTAGGCAACATACTCCCCAGGATGATAACCCACTGACTTGTTGGGTTTGGATCTTGTTTTCCTACACCTTGAGCTGCGCCATTGCAAGATCTCCCATGCAGCTGCTCTGTGCCAATGGGAGAGAGCTCTCCTGTCAGCATAATTAAGCCACCCCCAATGAGTGGCAGTAGGTACGCCATTGGGAGGGCATCTCCCACCGATATAGTGCTGTCCAAACCAGTACTTCTGTTGGTGGAAGTGTGTTTTCACAATCCTGAGCCATGGAAGTTTTTCTGACAAAAGTGCTCGTGTAGACATAGCTGGAAGCCCTGTCTACACTAAAAAGTCACCCTAATATAGGTCAGTTTACAGCCTGTGATGGCCGATGTCCTCTCTGTCCTCCTCGGATCAGTGGAGTTCATCTTCAATGGGAGCACTTCCATAGAAGGGGCACTGTGGGGAACTAAAAGCCGAGTCAGACAACTTGCTGGCCCCCAAAGGACTGCCACCTCCATTTCCCATGCCCTGTTCCCAGCAGCCAGCCCTGAGCTTTTTCCTGTACTCATTGCTTATTACTTTGTTCTCAGGAGGAAGCTGCTTCAGGCTCATCCCTGGAGCATGGGGTCCAGCTGCTCTGGCTTCTTGTCCACTGCCTCTTCTCCTCACCTGAGGATGGACAGTCTTGTTAATTTCATGTGTTTTTGTTTCCTGCTTGCTTTTACATTGTCACAACTTTAGATACATCTGTAAGGTGTGTCTAAACTGGGGAGCTAATTCAGGCACAGAATGCTCTCATCTGCATTTGGTGCTTTCACAGCCTGTGCTAGCTGGCCTGGCTGGAAGTATAAGCTAGAACTGCATGCTACTTTCATTTGGGCTGATAACCTGCCCACTTTACAGTAAGGACACAAGCAAAATCACTCGAGTGCTGTCAGTTCTCCAGTGCTTTCCCAAAATTTCTCCCTCTATGCCTAAATTTTCTCACAATTCACTGGAAGGGAATCATAGAGAGGCTCAGCTTGGTGCAGCACAAACAACCATGTAGGATTTTGTCCCCCCTTGAAGTTCCAGTGATGCTCACATGGATGAGCTCGGCACCAGTGGGAATGCAATAATTTGAGTAGGACTCTTGCTCACATCCAGGGTAGGCACAGATGCTGATCCCTGGAGTTAAGTGTACACTGAGGATGTCTACATCTGTGTTTCTGTTTGTAAGGGTGTCACAGACTGATAGGAAAAATGTAAGACCGTAAAGTTGAAATGTAGAAATGAGTTAACTTGCATAACTTTATTTGGTGTATGCATGTTCACTTCTAATTAGTGCATGAGGATTCTGTATTAGCCCTGAAAGAGAATAATTCCCAGGGCTGCATGAAAAGTCAGACAGGCTCCTCTCTGGCACGCACTTTTGGCAGTTAAAGCATATAAAGCCATTGCTCCCCAACTGCTAAGCAACTGTGCTTTGACGTGGTCATTTTCTTGCTGTAGGTAGGCCCTGAGAGACAGGAGCAGGAGGTGGAAGCAGAAGGAGAGGGGGTGGGGAGGAGGGTTTTTTCACCCTAGATTTTAATTGGCAACATGTATATACTTCCTTGGTTGAGACTTTGAAACTACTGTCTTTCCATTGGTTTGGTTTTTATTTTGAACAGTTAATGCATCGAAGTCCATTGTATACCTTCAAGAATAGTTACATTTCAAAATACATAAATAGGGCTTCTGATTTTAGACTTTAACCAAACACCCTCAATATATACATTATTTCTTTAGTGAGCATCAGAAATGGTTGCTCAAGTTGTGTTGACTTTATCTCTTTCCTAGAGCAGTTTTTTAAATATATATGATGTTTCCTGCTCCTTGTCTCGTATCTAGGGCTTGTCTACACAGAGCAATAATGTGGACTATGAGGATGTGATTGCTGAAGTGCACTAAAATTGGCCTGTGTACACCCTACCATGTGCTCTTTGAAACTGTACTCTGTGTGTACAGTGTGCACGCACACCTGCACATACAGAGATCTCCAAAACCCATTGATTCTTGGACAGCTACAGGAACTAAAAAAAAACTGGTAAAAATAAATAAACCCTCCAAATTAAATTAAATGAGCTTTGAAAACCAGAACGCTTAGATACGAGTCTTTTTCAGTGTCTTTAAAATGTTCTCGTTAGTTTCTTACAGCATTATTTGTGTTGTGTGGTGCCTGCTTCCGATCTAGTGCAGTCTGTTGAAACAGTTCAGAAATACATGATTTTTTTCTTGTAGCTTAGCAACACTGGAGGACAACAGTCTGTGAAAGAGGGGTAGGAAAAGCTAATGCAGGTGCCTCTGAGAGCCATGGTGCAGCTGCTGGCAGAGACTGCACTGCATGTGACCCAGAATAAAGCATGCAAAGCTTTCTTTGCCTTCCCTGACCAGCCGCCTCTGACTCTAAGTATCCAGGCTGATGATGTTCAAACTTTATATTCATGTAAAAGCTGTATAAGGGGGGCTATTAAGTTTAGTCTTTAAAGCATGAGTTCTGAAATTCACAGCTATGATTGCCTTGGCCCAAGAGAACTTTGCAACTCAAATTTCTTCTAAAACAAATTAAAAAAAAAAAAAAAAGAAATTCAGCCTTTCTTTAAAAAAAACAAACAAAAAAACAAACAAAAAAACCCTTCCCTTTTAAGTGAAAACCGAAAAGTGAAGAAAAGTGATTATAAATAGAAGTGTAACAGACTAAATGGGGTGTATGTCAGTGAGACAAATGCAGAAAATGACACTGCAAAAAGAACCAAAACACTGGATTTTTAAGATTGTGTTAATCTAAGATGGGGTTTTACTGCTGATGTAGGAATCTATTAACATAGGGTTAAAATTAGTCCCATTAACTTAAACACTGGTAGGGCCTGACTTTAAAAGATCTCTAAATGCTGAACAACCTGCCATGGCTGAGTATTCTTAGCCATCTTAGTGTCCAGGTAGCTTCTCCTTTGATCACTCTGAGCGTGTGTAAGTGGATAGGTCTCATATGCTCCAAACTCTGATAATTTCCTCTCTCCTCCCCTCCCTGCCCCTATACTAGGAGCTTGATGAACTCCCAGTTTGGAACAAATTAATGCCATCTTTAATCAGCATGGGCATGAGCACTATTAAGACGCAGCAGACATGCCACTGCATGGGCTGCTCTATGCAGACAGTCCCCATCACTGTGGCAGTAAGGTCTGGGCATCAGAGGTAGGTGTTTGGCATGACAGGGTTTTGACTGTTAGGCCAATGGTTCTCAGCCTTTTTGGGGCCATTCTGTAGCAGGTGATTGTGCATCACTGAATGGTAGACAGGACTAGCCTACCCTATCCTACCAGAGATCCACTGAGGCAAGGAGAGGTTGCAAAAGCCATTATGACTTGGCCTCTTTCCATCTGATTTTTTAAAAGTGAAACAGGCTTGGGGCTGCTTAGTTTTTGACAAATACTTGAGGTACTGGGCTTGCTGTTTCATTGTGATATCAGTGGCTTCTCTTAATGATTTTGTATATTGGATGTCTTTGTCATAAAACCCTTGCTCACGGACATTGGATGGGGCCATCAAACAGACTCATGCATCCAGCTATTGAGCTACCACATGCTGTTTAGATGCAGGTATTGTTGCTGGAATGGATGGAGCTAACTGTTCGTTTGATTACTTGCTTGGATTCCTTTCTGCATTCCACACTAACCACTTCAGGTATTAAAACTTGTATGTATGCTTGCCAGAAGGTATTTGGGATCGTCATAATTAAAGATGGTGTCACAGGAAGGCTGGCCTTTCTAAATTGTCAGTCCAGTGCCCCTGTGCCAGGACGGGTGCTCCCGTTTGGTCAATTAAGAGGGCTGGGCAGCTCTTGGGACTATTCAGTGCTAGGAAGGGGAGTCTCAGGGAGTCAGATCAGGTTGGTTCAGTCAGAAGAGTAGGTGAGAGATGCCAAAGACCAAGGGACTGGAGGAATCCTGGAAGGAAGCAAGAAGTATTTTCTTGTAGAAAGGCTGAAGGCTGGGAGAGCAACAACAGGGATTAACTTGCTGGTACCCCCATGCCAAAGCTCAGAGAGCACTACAGAGAGTTGCTTGCTGGCTCTGAGCTGGAGTGTGGGGGGGAAGGAGGGAGCTGAAGGCAGGGTAGCAGCAGAGGGGCTTACTCATGGATACCTCCAGGGCTGGAGAGGGAGTGAGGGATACTCTTCTGGCAAGACTCCCCAGCAAAGAGGTTTTTGGGGGCTCCTAGTTGGAAGAATGGGGCTGCTCTCCAGTTGGAAGGATGGCTATTGTGGTACAAGGACAGAGAAAACTGATAGAGATGCAGGGCTGTGCATGTGTGCTGAGGGATACTGAAACTGGATTGTCTGGTTTGTGGTCTTGCGACTTAGTGCATGGTGGGTAGGAGGGAAGTTTCTCTTGTAATAATGCACAAGGAGTCTTGTTGCTAAGAGAGACCCTTGGACTGTCTCTGCAGCCTCTGAAGGAGGACAGCCTGAAGCTGGCGTGCTTGTCCTGCTCCAGGCTGTCACAGGAGGGTACTCCTGATGGGGCGGCATTATGACAGATGGGAAACATATGTTAAACACCTTGAGGAGTTAGGTAAGGACTGCACCGTACATTTTACACCTTGTGTCTGTCTCTCTCTCTCTCTCTCTCTCAGTTAGTCTTCCACCTGTTGTGCAGGTGAAAGGCTGAGAATTCAGCACCATGGTGGGAGTAGGTGCAGGGAGATGTTGATGTCACCTTAAGGTCCATAAATGAAATGCTTCTGTTGTGCTAGGGCTTAGAGTGGTGCATGGGACCTTGGGGTCTCTTCCTAGGTTAGCCACTGGATGGCTGTGGGTGAATCACTTGATTCTTCTGTGTTTTGGAGCATTCCTCTCTAACAGATTACACCTTCCACAGAAAGGATGCTGTGAACCTTAATGAATGTTTTTAAAGTACTTTGCAATCCTTATATGAAAAGTGATCTGGCCCTTTATGTTGGTCTCCAGATATTTTCATGCTGTGATTCAGACACCGAGAGAGCACTGTTAGTACCTGGCTAGATACCTCATGGAAAGCTCCTCCCTTCATTAATACCAAGTAAAAAGTCAGCTAAACACAGTGTCCTGAAGGCAAGTGGATTGTTCCATAGTGAACAATAAGAGGGTATGATTTCCAGCACCTTTACAGTGGGAGAAGTTAGCAGGAGAACTCGGATACAGGCCTAATGATCAGGATAGCTGTTCAGGGCTTGTTGTTTGGCCTTTGAACATGCACACTCAGCTGCAGTGACCCCACTTTCCAGACTGGGGGGAATATAATCCTGATGGACACTGTTGGGATTTGTGAGTGAAAAGCGCCTTATATGGGGGAAGGGGGGAGGTATTAGTATGAACATTAAGATTCTGTGCAGGGAGGATCTGCTCACAAACTGCTCCTGATAGGGGAATTCAGACAAAGAATTTTATTGAAGTGTCTTGATAAGAGTAGTCAGGGAACAGACCATCAAAATTCTTGATTAAAGCCTGTTGGTTCTCTATCTTCCAGGGTTGCAGTGCTGGGGGCAGCCCCCCAATCCTTTGGAATTGGGTGGCACGTGGTGGGACTGGCAGTTGTGCAGGATGGACACCTTGAAACGGAGTCGAGCGCAAGCCTGGCCTGAGGAGATGGGGGACAGGGAGCACGGACTCTATAGTTTGCACCGGATGTTCGACATTGTGGGCACTCACCTGACCCACCGGGACGTACGTGTGTTGTCCTTTCTGTTTGTGGATGTGATTGATGACTATGAGAGGGGAATGATCCGGAGTGGCAGGGACTTCCTGCTGGCCTTAGAAAGGCAGGGCCGCTGTGATGAGACCAACTTCCGCCAGGTGCTGCAGCTGCTGAGGATTATCACACGCCATGACCTGCTGCCATATGTCACGCTGAAGAGGAGGAGGGCAGGTAAGTCATCTGGTTTATGTCCTAGAAGCTCTGTTGAGAATTTTAGAACCCTGTTGGCAGTTTGTCAAGCTGCTGCTGGGTGTTTGTTGCTGAGAAGAGAGGCGATACAAACTTTGTCTGCTGTCCAGTAACCAGGCAGCCATCTGTGCTGTGAGGTGGGGGATCCTTGGTGACTTCTTAGGGCTGTTAAGATAACCTGTCCCATCAGAAGGCAGAGCTGGACCGTATTATGAAGTTTAGCAGTTCACTGTGGAGCAGCAGTAAAGTGTCCTGAAAGGAACATCACTGGTCCCTGTGGGCCTAGAAGCACAATGGGGATGATGCAGGACACTGAGGTTTGGAGGGGTGTAAAGCTGATAGGAGACACCTGTGTCTCTTCTCGTCATTCATTTGCTACCAAGAGCAATACCCTTGCAGGATTTATTTCACAGGTTCTCCCACCCTGAGAATGTGCAAACTGACACACTTGAGAAGTGAAGCGATGCCAAAGTATGATAAAGCAGGGATGGACAAAATTGGCTCACAGCTAGGCACCAGCAATTTTTCTTTTGGTCACCCTTATGTTTTTGCAGTGGAGCTAGGTGACAGGCTACTAAAACAGGTTGCCGTGGTGACCTGAAACATACGTTTGTCAAGGCCTTTGGTAATCTTGCTGCAGTTCACACATGCAGCAAGGTCTTCCCATTTTCTTTGCTGGCAGAGAACTGTAGTGCAATATCCTGTTGCTAATGCTTGGCTATGGCTACAAAACAAACTACTAAATATGTTAGTACGTAGATAGAGCTAGGGCTGCATATTTGTCATGTTGTGGTTCCAGGTCATCTTTTTAAAACAAAGCAAAATGAACCCAGCTTTCATTCATTTGTCTATGGGAAAATAGTCTCGTTAGACTGAAGCCTTAACCTGGTGCTGGCCATTTGTGAAGTATCTTCTGGGCAAAAATGGAAGAAATTCAGTTCAGTCGGTTTCAATGTCAGTGTACGTGGTGAGAATAGGAATGGCAGCAAGCAGATGCTTAGGAGCTTTCTTGATTTACCATATATATTCGAGTATAAGCTGATTGATGCATAAGCCACCTGCCCAATTGAGGCAAAAATGGGTGACCCATGCGTAAGCCGAGGTCCCCTTTTGGCCTTGGGTGCCAGAGCTGTGTGGGGAGCTGGCAAAATTGTCGGGGAGCTCTGTCTGAGCCTGCTGGCCCAGTTCATGACGCAGGCTTAGCTAGCTGGGGGCTGGCATGGTTCTTAGTTCATGGGGGCAAAGGGGACTACTCAGAGCCGGGACCCTGTGGGCCACTTTTAGGTCAAGAGCATCCTCTGTGCTGCAGGGCTACTGACCCCTCTGCTCCTTGTTGGACTCACTTCAGGTTTACTCCCAGTGCTAGCTCACATGGCACTCTCCTGTGCCCATAGATGGGCGGGGCACTAGGGACGGCTCCTGTTCTCCCCCCCCCCCATGGTAATCAGTGGCTGGGCACGTAGGTGAAGGGCTGACAGTGGCAAGTGGGTGATGGATAGTAGTGCAGGGTGGGACCTAGAGAGGAAGACACTGGGCCTACCCCTTGTTTCCCATCCCAAATGCTGGCATTGTCTGTGGGTGGGCCTGCTGTGCCTGCCAGCAAGTCACTTCCCCATGCTGCTTGGATGGTTACCCTTAGCCACCCCTGGTCTGGCCTGGCACTAGCGTACAGCACAGGGGGAGCATCAGGGAAGCATATGAGACCCAAGACTGAGGGAAAGTAATTTGTGACTTGTGAGGCCAGCCTGGTCCAGGGACTGGTCTGATGAGGGGTCCCTGGGTGTCTTGGGCTGAGCAGTTGAGATCTGGCTGTCACTGCGGCAGCTCCATGAAAAATCTGCTCAGCAAGACCCCTACCCACCCACCCTCAACCCAATGCTACTGGCTGTTCCCGTGCTTCCTTCCATATCGCCTGTTCCGTGCATTGCTGCTTTTCCCATTTCCTATGCCTCCGTGCTGCCGCTTTCCCCCTGCTCCCCGCCATGCTACCATTTCCCTGTGCCACCAAGCTGCTACTTTTGCCTGAATCCCCACATCCCTGCTGCCGCTGCTTCCCCGGACCCCTTCCCTGGCCACACCAAACATCGGGGTCCCCTCCTAACTGCAACACTAGCCCAGGCTGACGGCCTAAGATAGCTTCTCCTGCCACACTGTGGCTCCAGCCTGGAGCATGTCCAGTGAAACTGCTGGGCTGGGGCTGACTATTGTATTGACCCGTGTATAAGCAAAGTGCCTGTTTTGAAGGCAATTTTGAGGCATAAAAACCTTGCCTTATACACAAGTATATACAGTAATCCATGTTCACGTCTCTTGCACTTGATTCAGAAAAGGGCGCTGCAGCCTCCTGTGCATTGGACCTGTTGCCCTTGACAATGACTTCATATTCACTACATTACTGGTGAAGGGAATGTTTTGAAATGTTAATACATGTCCTGGTTATCCCTTCCACTCCCAAACCCCTGGGAACTTGGAGGTTATAAGTAAAGCAAAATGAACTTTGAAGTAGACCAGGGTGCAGGGGGTATCTTTGGGAATGAGGCTTCTAAAAACATGTTTAACTTCTTCTTCAAGTGTCAAAGATGCAGAAGGGCAAGGACCCTTTCTCAACACTACCTTCTTTCCTTCATCCCACCCACACAACTCCCCCCCCCCCCCCCAACAAAACCCCTTTTTGGAAGGGGTTGATTGCCTTTCTCCTTTCTCCCCTCCCCTGTCTCATAACCTTTCTTTGTGCCTTCCGCTCTGCATTCTCACAATGTTGCAAAGCACTGGTTGGAGAGATTTATCTGAATGTGGGATATAGTGAACATTTCAGTAACTACCCAGGTGGACAGACAAGTCCTGGGGCAATTCTGAAGACTAACAAATTTATTTATCGCATGAGCTTTCATGGGGGAAAATTCCACTTCATCAGATGCTGCTGAAGTGGGATTTTTCTCCCACAAAAGCTCATGCAATAAATAAATTTGTTAATCTTTAAAAGTGCTACAGGACTCCTTGTTTGTTTTGCTGAACTAGACTAACAAGGCTACCCCTTTGGAACCTGAAAGATCCACCTGCCAGAGGTGAGGGGGAAACTTTCATGTGTGACAAGAAAAGATTGCCATGAATTTTTGCAGAATTCAAGCTTTCATGTTTTATTTCAAAAACAACAAAAAACTTACCTAGTCCAGTGCTGCCACTGGAAATAATACAGTTCTGTGGAGTCAGCTGCTCTTGGCCCTTTCTAAACCACCTGGAAACTGACAAATCTCTGTTTCTCACAGTGAATATGAAAACTGACCCTGGGCTTGCAATTTCAATCTGCAAACTGACCAGAAAGTTGGCAATATGAAATTGACAAGTCTTTGATCAATTTTCACTATTGTTCCTAGCACTATGAACAGCAGAGAAATACTGCTTGGGGAAGCTTTGAATAGCAATATAGGTGGTCATGGAAATGGTATCGCAGGTGGAGGGAAAACAGGACCAAAAAACAGCCCAAGGGAGGTTCCAAGTTAGTAACCACAGCCCAGACTTTCTCCTGAGCTGACTTTTGATGGCTTTATCCGAGCAGGATATCCTCAGGCTCCATCTAATTTTGCCTTAGAGATGTTCAACTTCGGCACCCTTGATTTTGCACAAAGGGGACTGACTTGATCTGGTAACTAGAGTAAATCAGAATAGCTCTTCATCCCTGTGCAGTCTTGTAGAACATGACACCTGATTTCTCGTTGTTCTTGTTGCTGTCTGTTAGTCTCTTAATTGAATCTCAGTACATTTAGCAGTGTCATCTCCTAGCACCCTAAAGCGGTGGTTTTGAAACTTAGGGTCAGGACCCAGTACTGGGTCACAGCACCCCCTGCTGCCACCGCCCCAAGACCGCAATGCACATTTCTCAAAGATGTAATTGTTGGGTCACAGGCATGCATGATTTTTATTTTATTTTATTTTTTTTTTCCAACTGGGTCCCAAAAAAATTGTTTGAAAACCACTGCCCTAAAGAAGTTGCCTCCTTCCATAGTGTACATGCAAAGTTTAGTATAAAAAAAGGTGGCATTTCAGTTACCACAGTATGGAGTGGCCTTTTCTGTTTGGGAAATGTTGACAATTAAAAGGTATCCACTGTATATCAGCGTATGGTACCTTTCTCTGAGGACACCCGTTTCCTCTCGTTCCAACCAAAGCTGTGCGGTGTGTGTGTATCAGCTTGTCTTCACAGTGCTGGCAGCTCAAGATATAATTTGAGTATTACCTCTTCCCCAACGCATGCACGTATCTACAGATGTCTCGTTTAAGTGCTGCTTTAAGCTCCAGCTAGCTGCTCAGGCAGGGATGACAGTTGGAGTTGGAAAGCTGCTGAAACTTCACCTGGGATGCAGTGACTTGAGTGACAGCTCATTAGCTGCTAACCCAATCATTCTGTGTTTTTAAGTGTTTACAGTGTGGCTGCTCTCACTTGAGCTAGGTTAGCTTCAGGGGTTGGCAACCCAAAAGAGCCGTTTTTAAAAATTCCTTCAATAACCAGGTGTTTTGAGAGCCACAAGAGGTGTAGCCTCCTGGTGGGGGAGCAGGGAAGCTGGGTCAGGGTGCCTGCCTCAGAATTGCTTGGTGCGGGGAGCCTGTACTGGGCCATCCACAGGGTCCCCTGATTGGGGGGGGGGGAGGAACTGCAATCAGGAGCAGGCCGTCTGCAGGGTCCCTGGTGGCGGCAGTGATGGTGTGGAACCTGGAGGTACAAGGAAGGGGCCAAAGACCTCTATGTGGCTCTGGAGCCACAGTTTGCAGACCCCTGGAGCCTTGGGAGAGAGATGAGTAGAGGGTGTTAATTCAAGGTAACAACTGTAGTGAAGACAGATCTTAATAGAAGAGGAGATTGGGAGGAAAATATGTGCCAACTCTCTTGAGTTTTCTAAACAATAAAATGTTGGAAGTAGTTGTCAGTACAGTAGACTGTTTTATATCCTCAGTAATGCAGGGGAAAGCTGGAAGTGAATCACAGAGCTGCCTAAAACAAAGTGTCACATGATTTTTTTTCTTTTAAATTGGTGTTTTGCCATGTAGTGGTCTAATGGCATAGTTGTTTTAAAGATAAAAGTAAGTGTTCATTTACCTGGAAAGTGAAGAGAACAGCGAAGTTTATTGCAGCTTGGGGAGGAAGGGATGGCTTTGTGGTCAAGGCACAGGACTGGAACTGGAATGTCTAGGTTCTCATCCTCATGATCGTATAGACTTCCTCTGTGATGTGGGGCAGGTCACTAGATGAGTGCCTCAGTTCTCTGTCTGGCAACCTTCGTGTCAGGAGCGTCGGCATGATAAAATCCTCTTGTGTTTGTGAGGTCCTCAGAGATTGCTGTGATGAGGAACAGAGCCGTAGAAAGCCTCTAAGTGACAAAGCTGAATTTGATGTGTTTTAGGTCTGGGGTTTACCTTCCCTTTAAATTAGGAGGGGTTTGGTGGGAGGGGGAAGAAGCTTTTCTGGAGTGTGGGCTGCCCTTCAGATGTTGAGACCTGTTACCCAGAGCATCATGACGGTGTCCACGAGCTGGGTCCACAGGCAGTGACCTGGTAGCAATCTCGGTCAGCAGTTAGGGTAGTGCTGGGCTTTTCATCAGAGCGTTCTCCTTGGACTTTCTCAGCAATGGGACCTTGTGCATCATCCTCTGGTTTGTGAGTAACTGGCAAACTTTTGTGCCCTGCCATAAAGGCTCCAGTTTACTGCTGAAGCCCTAGCCTTGGGCTGCCTTCTGGGCTCGGCCCAGCCCCTGGGGTATTTGTCAGTGACCGAGAATCCCACCACAACCAGTGGTTAATTACTCTTCCTGTTAAAACATACAGTGAGGACCCGTTAACGTGCAGGTGTCAGGACAAGCCGCAGCAACTGCGCATAAACAGGACCAATGTTTGCCCTAAGCTCTGCACGTGCGTGTGCAGCAACAAGTGCTCACCAGTGCACAGATCAGTGCTGGCAGTGTAGACCCAGCAGCCAGGGACCCTAGCCAGCCCGAAGACACGGTCTTCCAGCTGGCAGGCTGAGGGGGTCTGGATCTGTCCCCAGCTGCTTCTGGACGAGCTGGGAAGTGTCCATTGCGGGGGCCATCTGGATCCGCCCCGCCCCGTGGTTTGCTGCTGGGGCAGAAGCTCCTCCACTTGTCCAGCAGCAGCTGGGGATGGATCCAGATTCCCCTGGGCTGCTGGCGGTGGCACAAAGCTTCTGCCACCACTGGCAGGCTGCAGGGATCCGGATCCATCCCAGTCGGCCACCGGACAAGTGGAGGAGCTTCTGCCGCACCGGCAAGCCGCGTGGGGGGGGGGGGAGCGGATCCAGATGGCCCCCGCGGCGGAAGCTTCCCAGCTCGTCCAGCAGCAGCTAGGGATGGATCCGGATCCCCTCAGCCTGCCAGCGGTGGCTAGGGTTACCTGTGGTTGTCAGATGTCAGGGAAAAGGAGGACATGTCCTCCTTATTATTTTCACATCCTCCATCCAGCAGGCATTTTAAAAATAAATGATTTTGCATGGCTTTTTACATACAGGGGTCAAGTATGCTGGAATGCTCAAAAAACACCCTATTAAGGCTCACTCCACGTGTTTCTTGCCTTGGCCAACTTCCGCTTGTAGGCACCACGCGTTACTGAGTCCCGCATGTTAACTTGCTGGCTTTGGGTAACATAACTGGAGCATGCGTTAACTGGATCCGTGCAGAAACCGGTCATGCGTTAATGGGTCCCCACTGTACATCTTATTTCCAGGCTGAATTGATCTAGTTTCAGTTCCCAGACATTGGATCGTACTACACGTTACTCTGATTAAGAGCCCATTACTAAATATTTATTTTCTGTGGAGGTTCTTGTAGATGATGATCAAGTCACCCCTTAACCATTTCTCTGTTAAACTAAACAGATTACGTTCCTTGAGTCTGTTACTATATAAAGCTTGTTTTCTTATTCTTTAATCATTCTCATGGCTCTCCTCTGAACTGTCTCCAGTTATTCGACATTCCTCTTGAATTTTGGGCACCAGAACTAGACACTGTGTGCCAAATACCGAGGTAAAATAACCTCTCTGTTCTTACTCGAAAGTCCCTTGTTTATGCCTCTCAGGATCTCATTAGCTCTTTTGGCCTCGATGATGTGCTAGAAACTCATGTTCTGCTGATTATCCATCGTGACCCCAAATGTTTTTCAGAGTCACGGCTTCCCAGAATACAGTCTCCATGCTATAAGGACAGCCTGCATTCTTTGTTCCTGGATGCATACATTTGCATTTAGCTGTATTAAAACACATTGTTTGCTTGTGCCCCTTTACCAAGTGATTCAAATCATCCTGTGTCAGTGACCTGACCTGTCCTCATTATTTACCTCTACCCCAGTTTTTGTGTAATTAAATTTTCTTTCAGGTGGTTGTAAAAAGTCACGTACTGTAGGGCTGTGACATTGCCATCCCCCTGCAATATGGATTAGTGTGTAGTTGTTACTCCAATTCTCCATTTGTGGGTCCTGACTTACCCTGTTGTGCTGTGTTAACCCCAGTCCTGGATCAGCTCACACCCGGAGTCCTGTGTGTAATCAGTTGCTCGCCCTGTGGAGAAATGCTCCTGCCAGCCACTTGTGGAATAGATCCCCAGCAAACACTCCCAGTCCCAGATGTAATCCTGGGAACTACCGCCTTGCAAGGGTCAGTGCTGCCCACTTCACTCTGCAAGCTCATGTATGCTTTTCCATCAATTTATCACAGAGATTAATATGCACCAGCTCTGTCACTCCAAGTGTACTGTTTTTAGATAAAATAAATGTTTACTGACCACAGCAAGATTTTAAGGGATTCTAAGTTAGAATAATATATATCAAGAGATTAACAATAAGTCAAGGAGTTTATCAGCATTAACTAAAAGGAAATTCATATGCTAAACTAAAATTAATATTCCAGTCGCTTTCTATGATGATGGCTTACCTGGCAAGCTGGTTGTGATGGATGCTGAAGCCAGACCCCACCTGTGGGTAGGTTCTCAGTCTTTGGGTTTGCTTAAAAGAGTGGTTCTTAACCTTTTGCAGGTTGCGACATGCTTGGTTGCATGTGCAACCCTGTAGGACACCTTCCCTCCTCCTGCTCTCTGGGACACATGTAGCACTGTGTGGCAACACAGAAATGTATCCCAACACAGTGGTTAGGAATTGCTGGCTTGGAAGGTGGATTCCAGGGGAGAGCCCTTAAATCGAGGGTGTCAAACATGCAGCCTATGAACCTCTTCCATCCGGCCTGTGACTGCGCTCTGTGGACCACACTTGATCCCTAACAGAGAGAGAGTGAGCATGGTCTCGCATACCCAGCGCTCCACGATGCTGCAAGAGTGTCAGGTTCTCATGACATTGCAAAACACGGGGGGTGCAAGACTGTACTCTATGAAATCACACACTCCCCCAAACAGACAGTCTCGTGTACAGAGCGCTCCGTGGTGCTGTGAGAGTGCTCTTGTATTTCGATTTATGGTATGTATGGTCCACTTGAAGTATTCCTAAGTCAAATCTGACCTACCGTAAATGAGTTTGACACCCCTGCCCTAGATAAAGGCACTTATCTTTTTTTAAACAAGTTTCCTCAACATCCCTTGGAATCAAGTGATTGTCTGTGTCCAGCAATGGGCATGACTTATCTCCTAAGCCAAGGTGCTCAGGCCAGTCCATTGTTACTGTATGCCTGTCTCTGCAGGGCCTGGGTCCACAGCTCTGTGTTTGTCTGCATCCATTCAGGCCACGTCAGAGACATCTGGAGATGTGACATAGCAGAGTTTCATACTTGTACATATGTTACATTGTAGGGAATATGCTACCATATCAATGTTCAGCATGTTACAAGTGTTCCAAAAACACCATGCATGGCATGCTTTACATCGGACAGTACACAGTTACTGTAATGTGAACATGAATGATGCACAAATCACACCAGAAGGATGTGCAGGGGATGCAGCATGTCGCAAGAGCCAAAAACTGATCTTTGCAGGACCCGACTTGTCTGACCTGCATAATGCAGGCCACAAATTGCTGTTATGGCAAGATCATGTTTAAGTCCACGGGGCTGTCTTGTCTATATGAATGGCAAACTGTGGTAAAACAAAAGACGTGCTTTTGAGCAGAATCTTCCACTAGTCTTGGCTGGAGTAGTGAAGTAGGTATAAAGTGATCCATGTTCTGAAAACTAAAAGCAATTTATAAATAGATTCATCTTTAATTTCAAAAGTTGTAATCTACTGCACTTACAGAGAGAAACAGGGAAGAGTTTCACATTTATTAAGCATGTTTGTCTTTACAGTCTGAAATCTCAGATGAATGTGGACAAGCTAAATGTCTGGGCAACTCTGATCTCTCTGGATTGCCTGAGATATACTGGGTCAAGAGGGACTACAGCTGCCAAGTAGCTTTAAAAGTAACTAGTAGGCTTGTGAATAATACAAAACGAGGGCAGCAAATGTAGAGTGTAAATCTGGGGTGAAAGGTTCATTGAGCTGGGCACCAGCAAGTATAGACTGCTGTATCCATGCATGCTGCTTTCTGGACCAATACAGTCAAGAGCTCTTGCAAATGAAGGACAACTACATCGTTCCATAAAGCACGGAAAGCTTTGATCTGTGAGTGGTTCTTTGTAAGTGTACGTCTATGGAAGCTAGGTGAGAATTAAATGAGAGATGTACGTCACTGGTTGAAGCCTCACACGGGGGTAGGTCATCCACATACTTATGATTGTACTTTTTCTCAAACATTACACTGCCTGGATATGGTTGTTAACCTTGTAACAAAGGGTTGTGTATATATGTTTGTGACCGGGAGTGCCCAGTCAAGTCTGGCCAAGTGTTAAACCTGCCAGCTTCTGATGAGGTGAGAAGAAGCTAACAACAGGGCTGGTAAATCCGAATCACAGTGGTTCTGTAAGATCTGTTTTGCAAAGTAATTGGTACGTTCACACACTGAGTATTCCAGTTTAAAATGTGTCCAGCCAAAGGGAGTCAGAGCTTTTTAAAGAAGGACAATTGATAGTACCACGTTCTGTGGTTCTTGGTGTGCTGTTTGCATTTGAAAATGGGTTGTGCTTTGTTTTTTATGTTGGGTGACTTCTGTCATTTTGCAAATGTAACGAAGTTAAGTAAGTTTGGAAATAAATGTCAGACCAGCAGCAGCAGCGCTAGAAAAGTTTACTTGCCCCTGGGATCTGAATCATCAGTGTTTATAGAATCTAAGCTTTGGTTAAAACAAACAAACAAAAAAAATCTAGCCATTACAGTTGAAGAAAACCATTCAAATTTGAATTAGTGTGGAACCATCTTCCTAGGACGGTTAGCAGATTAACTGCTCCTTGTAGGTTGCTCAAACAGTAAAATGAACCTGGCAGCATTTCCACTGCTGCTCTTCAGAACCCAGGGGGCAGCAGTGAAGTGACAAAAATGATGCAAGTTTTCACTTTGAAGCATCTTCTGAAAGCCCTCATTGCACTGGAGCTCTTGCTCCTTGACTTCCTTTGTGTGAACTCCTCTCCTTCCCCCTGCAAAATCTTTTGTGTTTGGTCTCTGGTAGGTAGGTGTCAAACTTTTCACACTGATTTTGAACAGTTTCCCCTGCTTTTATGTCAGTGATGGTCACCTTTGTCCTCCTTTAAAAATATTTTCCTCTCTTCCAGTGTGCCCAGACCTCGTAGACAAGTACCTAGAAGAGACATCCATTCGTTACGTGATGCCCCGAGCCCACAGTGACGCAGAGCATGGTCTCGCCCACCCCCACAAATCAGGTGAGAGTTATGTACTGCTGCCAAATACCAGGGTTTTGCCGGAATCCTGAGCCTCAAGAAGTTGGGATCTCTTAAAGTTTTATTTATTACTGCATTGTAGGCAAAATGTGGCATATTAGAACAGTTGTGTTTTGCCTTTGATCTCCTTGTCTACATCCCTTAACTTTCATGACATCCAGGCCATTAATGTGTTGAAGCTGGTGCATAGCATACCCTGTTTAGAGGTGTTCTAGTTTTAACCAGAAATTTTGGGCAGGAATTGCTGGGGGAAATTCTCTGTTATGCAGGAGACTGAATTAGGTAACTATAACAATCCTCTCTGGGTTTTAATGTCCGCTGATGTATAAATGTTTGTAGAGGCAACTGAGAACCTCAGCTGAAGGCACTAGGAAGGGAAGGTACTATTTAGTGCAGACGTGCTTGCAGCAAGCTGGATTCTTGGGCTTGCAAACTGTGGTCTCAGGTTGTCCCAGACGCTCACTGGAAAAGTTCAAACTAGGCTGGCTCAGAAATGTCACTTTTGGTTACAACTCACAGATGCCAAGTTCCAAGGGGGTGCTGTGTTAGCCTGGTCCAGCAAAACAAGCAAGGAATGGAGTCCTGTGGCACCTTTCAAGACTAACAAATTGATTTATTGTATGAGCTTTCGTGGGAGAAAATCCCACTTCATCAGATCCTTTGAAGATGGGGGAATTTACAGAATGGAGGGAAATAAATGCAGGGAAGTGTAAGTCAGTGGATTAGGTCACACTGTAACAGCAATTCAAAGCAGTTGTTAAGATTCAAACACTGGGGAACAGCATGTAGAGGAAGGTGAGGTCAAATCACCTGTTGTAACAGGAAAAGAATCCATAGTCGTCATTTAATCCTGTTTTCACGCCATTGAATCTGCATATCCGTTCCAATTCAGCTGTTTCTCTTTGAAGGCTTGATGTCCTCCTGACTTGCTGGAGTATAGCTGCTAACAAACAATCAACAGAGTGCTCAGCTATTGGTTTTTGAATGGTGTGATTTTGGATATCAGTTTTGTGCCCATTTATTTATTTTGATTGTCCTGTTTATACATTGGACAAGGTGCGGGGCGTTTCTGGCACATGATGGGATAAACGAGCGGGTGAATGAGTCCTTGGTGGAGTAGCTGGCTTACGTCCTATGATGGTGTCTTTTGAGCAGATATGTGGGCAGAGTCGGGAAACATGGTTCATTGCAGGGGTATGTGCCTGCTTGAATGGTTCTGTTTTTAGGTCTGTAGTTGCTGGTGAATATCTGTTTTAAGGTTAGGGGGCTGTCTGTAGATGAGAGGTCTGTCTCCAAAGACTTCAGGAGTGAGGGATTGTCTTGTGGAACAGGCTCTAATTTCCTGATGATGTGCTGTAGAGGTCTGACTTGGGGGCTGTAGGTGATGACTAGAGGTGTTCTGTTGTTTTCTTTCTTGGGCTTCTCCTGTAGTAGTTGACTTCAGGGTACCCACCTGGCTCTGTCAATCTGTTTCTTCACTTCAGTAGCCAGTTGTAGTTTTAAGAAAGCTGCTGAAGGAGTCTGTCTCTGTCTGAGGGATCAGAGCAAATGCAGTTATATCTTTCGGGCTTGGCTTTGGTTTTAGACAATGGATCGTGTGGTATGTTTTGGATGAAAGCTTGAGGGATGTAGGTAACTATACCGATCAGTAGGTTTTCGGTATAGGATGGTGTTGATGTGTCCATCCCTAATTTGTACTGCAGTGTGCAGAAAGTGGATCTCGTCTGCGGTGTGTTCCAGGCTAAGTTTGATTGTGGAGTGGAAATTGTTGGAAACTCACAGATGGGATTTCAAGGGTGGTTTAGGTTGGAAATTACCTGAACCTGTTCAGTTTGCAGAACACACTCAACTAAAAGTGTTCCCTAACATTTACGGGGAAGCTGTAAAGACCTTCTTTCCATGGTGAACTGAGCATTTTTCTTCTGAGCCTGCTCATGGCACCTACTGCTCTGACAGCCCTGTGTACCCCAACACAATTCAGAGTGGGAAATTATAACTGAACCTTGGCTTTTAAAATAAAATTTTTTTATTACATTCTGAAAAGGACCAGGTATAGCACCATGTCAGTCTTCGGTGATCCCAGACCAAATGCGTTCAGTTAATGAGTTGGGGGGACCTTCTGACTGCTGAAGTTGCAAATTCTGTTTGGAATCTGGAAATCGATTCCCCCCCACCCCCCTTGACATCTCGTCTAGTAATTGATTCTGCATTTGCCCTTGCTGAGCAACCACAAGGATGAGCAGGAGTGTGAATTATTCTTTTAGGTTTTGATTAAATGAACAGTAATGGCAAAATAATCTTACAATTACTTGAAATTACCAATACAACTCCAGTGATGTGGAATTGGGGAGGGGGTCCAAGCCCCAGGGCCCTGGGAGTGTTGGGTGGAGACGGGGATGTGGGGCTGCAAGGTGTAGAGCAATGTTCCCTCTAAGAGATGGTGGCAGCTGAGCAACTCATGTTGCTCACTGCGCTGCGCTACCCCCCCCCCCCCGGGGCCTGCGCCGGGGGCCCCCCCCCCCCCCCTGGGCCCACTCCCGGCGGCCCCCCCCCATCCCCGCGGGCCTGCTCCTGGCCGCCCCCGCCCCCGCTCCCGCTGGCCCACTCCCGGCAGCCCAGCAGCCTCCCCGCCCCTGCGGGCCTGCTCCTGGCCCCCACAAACTTACCTTGTGGCTGGAGCCGCACGGCCCAGCCACAGCTCCTGGGGCCAGAGAAGCTCTACGGAGCATGCCCAGATTTTTCTGGGCATGCTCCGTTAGAGCTTCTCTGGGCAGGAGTTTTCAAAACTCCCAGCCCCAGAGGAGCTCTATGGAGGGCCTCTGGCTGCCGGCAGTGCGCTGCCAGCAGCCTTCCCTGCGCTGGCGGCTGCGGCGGGCTGCACTGCAGCGCGCCAGTGCAGCTTAGAGGGAACATTGGTGTAGAGTGGCGTGGGGCACTTACGGGAGCACAAAGATGGGCTTTGCCCTTGGGGACTGGTGGGTGCCAGACACCCTTGCCACACCACTGTATAACTCTGACATAGGGAAAGAGGCAGCAGTGTTTTTAAAGAGCCACTTTTGAAAAGTCCCAAAGGGGAACTTCCTAGAAGTTCCTCATTTTCAAAGCCCTCTGACGAAATGGGATTTTGTCCCACAAAAGCTCATGTGATAAATAAACTTGTTAGTCTTCAAAAATGCCACAGGACTCTCCGATTCTTTTACTATTGAAAAGATTGCATTTGAAAAAGTGCTCCTTGCCTTCCAGAGATTTAGGTTCTTCTCACTATAGATTTTAGATCTAAATATGCTTTAACCCAGCACAAGAACAATAAAACAATCTTAGAACATCGGCAGCATCCAAAATGCACTTAGCTCCTGCTTTACTGGTGACTGTGCCACTAGAGGGAGCTAGCGATATTCAAAAGCAGTGAGGTGGCAACCCAAAGACACTTGTTCCTTGCATCAGTGCAGAGATGTTGACAGATTAAAAGGCTGCTCAGCAGTGAATAAAATCCCAGCAGGTGTAAAAATGAATTGAAGGAGCGTGATTCCCTTCTGGAGGCTTCAGTCAGAATTAAGCACCCCATCACCCCCCAGTGTGTAGCGTGCAACTTAAAAAGTGTCTAAGCTCACAGGCTGAAATTTTTCAACATAACTGTGGGCTGAGTATGCATGTATAAACATTTAAATAGAGATTTAAATGCAATAGTAACTATATATTGAATTTAATGAGCAAAGCCTTAGCCTTAGCTGCCCAGGCCTGTCTCCCTGAAATCCTGTTTCACTTTGTTACAAAGCAGCAGGTTGCTGTGGCAGGTGCCATGTCCCTTGAGCAGCAAGAGTTATTTTTCTTGTCTTTTGGTACTTGCTGATATCTGTCTGCAGCCTTCTCAGTCTGGGCTGTGATCTTGTAGGCGCTTGCAGACTCAGCAGGATTGATGTTAAATGTTCAATACTTGGTGCTTTTCTCTCAGTGGGTCCTGAACCCCAAAATGTGTGAGAAGAATTGTGCTGCTGGAGGAATTTTTTGTGGATTTTTTTTTTTAAGGTTGGAAGGGACCAATGGCCTCTGGAACAATGCAGGCCACAGAACCTCCCACCCACTCCTGCAGTAGACACCTAACCTATGGTTGAGTCATTGAAGTCATCAGATCATGGTTTAAAGACTTCAAGATACAGAGAAATGACCAGCAAGTGACCCCATGCTATAAGATAAGGTGAAAAACCTAAAGGGCGCCTACCAGTCTGCCCTGGGGGAAAATCCCCTCCTGGCCCCAACAGCTAATCCCTGAGTATGTCTGCAAGACTTGCCAGACACACACCCAAAAAGAATTTTTGCACCAACTCAGAACCTGTCTAATGTCCCATCACATGCCATTGACATATTTACCATCAGTAGTCAAAGATCAGTTAATTGCCAAATTAGATTGTCCAACCATCCAGCTCAATTTTGGTGCTAGCTAGGATTTTTGCCCCCACTGCTCCCTGTGGAAGGCTGTTCCAGAACTTCATTCCTCTGATGGATAGAAATCTGTGTCAAATTTCAATTTTAAACTTCCCTATGGCCAGTTTCTATCCATTTATTCTTCTGTCCACATTGGTGCTAAATGTAAATAAATGCTCTTTCTCTCGCTAGTATTTATCCCTCTGATATATTTATAGAGAACAATCATCTCTCTCCTCAGCCTTCTTTTGGTTAGGCTAAACAAGCCAAGCTCTGTGTCTCTTCTCCTAAGGCAGGCTTTCCATACCACGGATCACCCATGTAGCCCTTCTGTGCGCCTGTTCCAGTTTGAATTAATCTTTCTTAAACATGGGAGACCAGAACTGCACACAGTATTCCAGATGAGGTCTCACGAGTGCCTTCTATATCAGTACCAACACCTCTGTGTTTCTACTGGAAGTGCCTCATCCGATGCCTCCTAGGACCACATTGGTTTTCTTCACAGCCACATCTCGTTGGCGGCTCATAGTCACTCGGTGTTCAACTAACATTCCCAGGTCTTTCTCCTCCTCTGTCGCTTCCAGTTGATGCGTTCTAAGCTTATAGCAAAAATTCCTTACTAGTCCCTAAAATGCATGATGTGGCACTTGCCACTATTAAATTTCATCTTGTCTCTATTACTTCAGACCTCCTTGTGTGATGTTGGCAGTACCTCCCAACTTGGTGTCACCTGCAAGGGTCTTTAGTACATTCCCACTTTGTGTGCCAAGGTCAGTAATAAAGACCAATCCCTGAGGAACTCCACTAGTGACCCCCTTGGGCCTGACAGTTCACCTTTCTGTATAACTCGTTGTCTCCCCTTTTACGAGTTCCTTATGCACCTTTTAATTCGCCTATTAATCCCTGTCTTTTCCAATTTAACTAATAATTCCCTGTGTGGAACTATACCAAATACCTTACCAAATCTAGGTAAATTGGATCCACTGCTTTCCCTTTGTCTGAAATATCTTCTCAAAAAGGAGATCAGGTTGGTCTGGCACAATGTACCCTTTGTAAAGCCATGATGTATTATGTCCCAGTTTCCATTTAACCTTGATATCCTTAACTATTTTTTTCCATCCCTCCCCCCCCCCCAAGGCCTTGCATACTGCTGAGATTAAACTAACAGGCCTGTAGTTACTGGGGTCACTTCCCCCCTTTCTTACAAATAGGAATTATGTACTGTATATACTCATGTATAAGCTGAGAATTTTGTGCCTTGAAATGACCTTTGAAAAAGGCACTTGGCTTATACATAGGGTATATGTGGTGGTTAGGAGTTTTTGAAATCTTTTGGGCTGGGAGCCCCAGTATGTGGCATGGCTTCTGGAGCTGCTAGGGAAGGGGGCCCTGTGCGGACTGGGGTGTTAAGGAGGAGGGGGTTGGGGACTGCTGGGGAAGCGGAAGGATTCGAGGGTTTAGGAGAGGGTAGGCGATGGTGGGAAAAGTGGTGGCAGAATTCGGGGGTTAAGGAGAGGGTTGGGGACTGCTGGGGAAGCAGCAGAATTTGGGGGTTTGGGAGAGGGTCTGGGACCAATGTTCCCTCTAATTTTTTGTAGGCTGTGTGCACAAAAATTTTTTTGTGCAAATATTCAGAACCAGTGTCCAAATTTGTGCACGCTCCAATGATCGAACTTGTGAGCACAATGAAGTAAGTGTGTATGATGTAAATAATAGCTAAATTTTATTTTGATATGGTGATGAAAATGATTTATAAATTACATAACCTTATTTGAAACATGCTACTTGAAACCACCTTCTTAAAGTAGCATAGAAATATTAGCACTGTTGAATCTTTTTGTGCACACTTTATTTTGCTGTGTGCACAGGTTTTGCGACCTGTGTGCGCACGGGTTAGAGGGAACATAGTCTGGGACAGTGGGGAAGGTGGTAGCAGAATTTGGGTGCTCAGGAGAAGATCCAGGATGGCAGGGAAAGGGGCGGCAGAATTTGGAGGTTAAGGAGAGGGTCAGATGGCTGGGGAAGCAGTGGCAGAATTCAGGGGATTTGGGAGAGGGTCATGGTTGGCGGGGAAAGTGGTGGCAGAATTTGGGGTTGAGGGTGTTGGGGATGCGGGGAGTGGGTTTATACATGGGTCATGCATTTTTTGGGGGTTTCTGGGGCATATAACCAGGGATTGGCTTATACATGAATATATACAGTAAGCCAGTGGTTCCCAACCTTCTTCTTTATGCAGACCATTACATCATCATCAGAAGCTTTCGCGGACTGCCACCCCGCAGTCACTGTCCTCCGTCCCCCGCAGCCCTGCACTCCCTGGCTCCGAGCCCCTTACCGTGCTCCCCAGCACCTTACCGTGCCTGTTTCCCGTGGCTCTGTACTCCCCAGCCTCCAGCCCTTACTGCACCAGCTAGCTGCTTTTCCTGCCCTCCACACCACATGCAGAGCAGCTCTGCACTCCCCGGCCTCCAGTGTCTTCTGTCCACTGTGGCTCTGCATTCCTGGGACACAAGGCTCCCGCACACTCTCCCAGGTCACAAGACTGGTACTTCCCCCTCTCCCGCGGCACTGCGCACCCTGGTTGCATGGGCACTTTTCTCCATCCTGTTCCCTCGCGGACCACCTGTGGCGCCCTCATGGCCCACAGGTTGGGAATTGCTGCGGTAAGCAGTTCTTCAGTCATATGGCACGACCCCTCAGTTTACAGATTCATTAAAAATCCTTGCTAATGGACTTGCAATTTCATTTGCCAGTTCCTTTAATATTCTTGGATGGAGATTATCTGGGCCCCCTGATTTAGTCCCATTAAACTGTTCACATTTGGTTTCTACCTTATAAGTAGTAGTTTTTACTTCTGTAACCTCATTCCCTCTATCCCCTAGTTCTTCAGTAGCCTCTTTAAAAATAGAGACCAAGTTTTTTTAATTTTTTTTCTTCTTTTAAAGATAGTGGACCATGTCTTGATTATCCTTAACCTCCACCCCATCCTCAGTGCTTAGTGGTCTCCCTCCTTTCTTTGTTTTTCTTCCTATTTGTGTGGCTGTAAAACCATTTACGGCTGATTTTAGTTCTCTTTGCAAGGTCCAACTTTAGTTTGCTTTTGCCCTTTGTCACTTTTGTGTCTACATGTTTTGACCTACAAGAGGTAGCTTTCCTTGCCGATCCGTCCCATCTTCCATACCTGGTAAGCTTTCTGGTTTCTCCTAATCACGTGTCTCCAGTGCTTGCTCATCTAGCTTGGTATACAACTCTTGCCTGTGCATGTTTTCTTCTTCTTTGGGATGTAGATTTCAGATAGTTCCTGCAACTTTGACTTGAAGTAATTCCAAGCCGCCTCTATCTTTAGATCCATGAGTTCATCAATCCAGTCCACTTCCCTAATTCCCTCAGTCTTTTAAAGTTAGCCATTTTGAAGTCAAAGACCCTAGTCATAGATCTGTTTTTGTTTATCCTTCCATTTAGTTTGAACTAAATTAGCTTGTGGTCACTTGAACCAACATTGTCCCCCTGCGACCAGCTCTTTTATGAGGTCCTCACTACCCACCGGTACCAGATCTAAGATAGCATGCCCTCTTGTTGGTTCAGTAACTGTTTTGGTGAAGGACTCCATCAGCTATCACACCCAGAAAGATCTGGGTCCTGTTGTTATCAGCACTTTTGACTTCCCAGATAGACTGAAGGACAAGTCTCCCATAATCACATAGTTCCCAGCGGTATTTACTTCATTAAGAGTGTTACAGTGATCTCTATCCATGGCCAAATCAGATTCCGGTGGTCTGTAACACACCTCAAGCACTATCCCTGGGAAAACTATTAGCTTTCTTCCCCAGTGTGATTTCTGCCCAGATAAACTCTTATCTAATCCATTACTTCTGAGTTCTTTACAATCCACCTCATTGTTGGTATACAGCGTAACAGTACTATTTCCTTTGTGTCAGATGCCAAACTCTTTCCTATAATTCATTACTTCTAATCTTTTCACACCAAACCTCATTATTCATTTACAGCGCCACTTTGCTACAACACTATTTCCTTTGCATGAGATGTCAAACTGAAGTCCTTGAAACATTTGGCTATTAAATACATTCTAGAACTGTTGGTAAGAGATGGTGAGTTAGCCTGGCCAAATTCCAGGTTTTGCTTAAATGTCTCCTGTAGTTTGAATTGGAGATAGCGAGGGAGTGGAAGTGAAGAGTGCTTTCATTGGCAGTGTTGAGCTATTAAACAGCTACTGTGCCCCACCCAAGAGCCAGCTGCATTTAAGATGTGGTTAAAAGTGATCATGGACAGCTAATTAAATTGGAGTTTGCTGTCCATATTGAACCAGAATAGCTCAGTGCAACTTTGGGCTGCATAAGCATAGGTATCAAATCACTGAGCAAAAAAGTGACCATCAGCTGGACCTGAGATACTGTCTTTGGGTATTGATGCCATGTTTTCAGAAAGACAAGGAGAGATGGGAAGAGCAGCAAAAATCATCCAGGAGGAAGAGGGACTGGCTTGGAATAGCAATGAGGAGACAAGTGAGTTAAGCATCAGGCAAGGTTGGGGCATACATCTGTGGATCTTTAAAAGGTGTGCACAGCAAGGAGGGAGAGGACTTATCTAGGGCAGTGGTTCCCAACCTTTGCAGTAACATGACACACTTCAATGAGAGAAACCATTCCATGGCACATCCACTTCTTCCAGCTGAATTGACTGCTCATAAATATCACATTTCTTAAATTTGCTATGGTTATGGTCTTACTAGAGAGGTTGGCGACATAGTGCATAAAACAAGTTGAAGGATCCACTGGAAGAAAAAAATTCATGTCATCTCAATTTTGCATTTTGGTCACCTACATTTAGAACATTCATGTTTTAGAATTGACTGATACCTCGCTTTTGATTTGACGATTAATTTTCACAAGTTTTATGAGTTGTAATTTTGGTTGGCTAGAATATTGTTCAAGATGAAACAATGTTTGTTTCACATTGATTTTCATTACCTTTGTACAAAATTTCATGGCACACCTGGACAGTGTTCATGGCACACCAATGTGCCATGGGACACTGGTTGAAAACTACTGATCTGAGGAGCTGCAGGAGCAAGGCTGAGTGAGGAATTTCCAGAGGCTGCAATCTCCATCACTGGAGACCTACAAAATATCTCCCAGTTATTGCAGAAGGTGTACATGGGACCGAAGAGGATTCATCTGTTCTTACTATGAATGTTACTGTTCCGCCTCAGAGTTGGGATGTGATCCTGATCTGTCTTTCTAACTCCTGGCTCCTTTTTCTCTGCATTAGTGCCTCCCCATCACCCTGTTGTCTGCCGCTCCTCCGCAGGACCTCAGATATGTACCAAGAGGCCTGGTCGTGGGCGAGCCCTCCTCAATAGCCAGCGTAAGAGGAGGAAGTCGATGACACCGGATCCTAAAGAGAAACAGACTTGTGGTAAGAGCTTTTGAAGAGCCTCAGTTCCTGGAGGACAGGTCCATCAATGGCTGGTGACCAAGATGGCTAGGGATGCAACCTCATGTCCGGGTGCCCCTAAACCTTCAATTGCCAGAAGCATTTTTGACACTGGCCACTGTCAGAGACAGGACACTGGGCTAGATGGCCCATTTTTTTTCAGATCCGCCGTGGCCATTCTTTGGTATTTAAGCCTGGCTGTGGCCAGGGTGGGTTTGTGGTTATGCACGCTGGTGCTCAGAGTAGCTAATTCTTCCAGGGACAGTCAGTCATCTTGCCTCGGATGGCAAAAAGTCCTGGATTCCCACTTTACCCATCTCCCAGCCAGGTTCAGTGGTGGGACAAGTTAGGAACAAAGTTATGTTTTATTCTATTTTATTAGTAATAGTATTTAGTTTTATAGTATATACTGAGTTTCTTGAAGGAAGAGGGCAGAATTGAACATGGTGCTGAGGTCTTTAAACGTTTTTGAGCATCTTAATGTATGTATTTTCATTCAAAGGATGCAGAAATACATCAGAACAGCTTTGCAAAATTCTGCTCTGCTTTAGCTCCAGAGTTCTGACTCAGCCTGTTATAAAGTTAGCCACAAATGGGGGTCCAGGTCTGGATGTGTTGCCCAACCTAGAACTGGTCAAAAACTTTGTATTCTGGTGACTTTTTTTGATGGGGCAAAAGGGAATAGCTTGGTGTTTTGGGGTGAGTTTGGAGGGGCTCACACCAGTGAGGTCTGTTGCTTCAGCTTTTCACTAAGGACTTGGAAAGGCTGGCTTTAATTCACAGAATCGAAGATGATGAGGGTTGGAGGGGAACCCAAAAGGCATGTAGTACAAGCTCCTGCTTAAAACTGGACCGGCCCCAGCTAAATCATCCTAGCCACTTTGTCAAGCCAGACTTTAAAAGCTTTTAATGGTGAAGATACCACAACCTCCCTAGGGAACCCATTCCAGGGCTTCACCACCTGCCTGGGAAGAATGGATATTAGGAAATCCTACCTAGACCTCCCGTCCTGCAAGCAACCATCGCTCCTAGTTCTGTCATCACTGAGGTCATGATTGTGACATCAGAACTTAATTAGAAACTTTCCAGTTGAAAGTGGTGTGCACCAGTCAGATCCTTTGGTTCCCTCTATGTGATCCTGAACTGTGTTCTCTGCTGTGCTGAGCAGAGCAGCGTTAGGCTTTGTGATGGGATTTGTTTGTCTGTGACTTCCAGTTCCCTGTGCTGTGATAGCTGGGCCCATGATTTAACCTGCCTGCAGCAGACAGTGCAAATAGCCACCCAAACCCATCCTAACCCACCTCCCAGCAGTGAGCCCACCTGGGACCCTGGAGGCTCTGGTGGGCAGGCCCCTGAATGGAGTTAGTTCTGCAGCAAGGGACCCTCTGCTGAAAACTCTGCCTCCAGGGGCTGTTGTCATAATGCCCTTTGCTGTTCCCAGCTGTTTGCTTCACAGGCAACGTCGGACCCATACTGCCTGGGACTAGATTTTTAACCATGCACCTTCCATTGCTCTCTGAAGTGAGAAGAGGGCAGAGTCCCTGGAGCCCAGGAGAACATTTTTCTGCCAGTGGGGGCTTCTGTGGGAATAGGCCAGTGGTTCCCAACCTCTTCTCTGCCGTGGCACACCTTGATACCTTCAAATTTTTTGAGGCACACCACTATTAAAAAATCCATGAATTTTCAAATTAACTTAAATTATGAATATTCATGAACCATGGCACAGTATTTCAGAAATGCTCCTATGTAGGGTGGTAGGGGTGGCAAGACACGGGGGTCAGGAGTTCTGTGCAGTGGCAGGAGTGAGTGTGGGGAGCAGAGCAGGGCAGGGGTGACAACAGAGGACAAGGGCAGCCATTTGGGGAACAGCCCAAGGGTGGCAAGAGAGGAGAGAGAAAGGGAGAACAAGAGTGGCTTTGTGGGGGGTCAGAGGGGAACATGGGGAGTGGGAAGGTAGGGCAGGGGAGCATGGTGCAGCACCCACTTCCCCCTTCTCCACCGTGGCTCCCTGCCACCCAAGGCAAATCCTCACTCCACTGCTGCTCCCTCCCACCCCAGTGGGTCCCATCCTCCCCTCCTGCTGCCCCCGCTGCCTGTGATGGACCCTCACATCATCGCAGGGGCCAGAACTAGGCCTTCAGCCCCCAGCCACACCCCCACCCCACACAGCCACCCCCACCCACTTCTGCTACACACACACACCTGCTGCACACAACTCCCAGCAGCCCTGCTCCCCCCCCCAAGCCTTTACCTGGGCTGTTTGCAGGGTGCCTGACACAAGGCACTCTGCCCTGCAGGAGGAGATTCACACACTCCCAGCTTCCCGCCCCTCTCTGCCGGCTGGACCTAAGGTGAAGCCTCCAGAAGACTGTGTTCAGGCTGCTCCTCCTATTTTTATGGGGACCCCTGGAACTCTGTGTTCCAGTGCCTTCCTCTATTTTTAGGAGGGCCAGAAGGCTGCCAGACTAAAGATAGGGGGTCCCAGAACTGTGTTCTGGTGCCTTCCCCGTTACTTTAACCCCTGCCTTTTCCCAGCCCTGCACAGCCCATGTGGCTGGGCTGAGCAGGGAGGGAACTTTAACTCCAGCTCTCGGGGATGATCGCGGCACACTTTGGGTGTTGCCGTGGCACACTGGTTGGGAACCACTGGAATAGGCCATGTGGCTCCATTAGCCAGACTGGGGCAGCTCATTCCCAGCCATGTGCTGTGCAGACTGCGCTGCCTGGATGTGGGAGGATACTGAGAGCTGATCTCTGCCCTCTCGGCTTCCCTGGCAGCCTTCCTCATAAGCTGAACAGGAGCTGGGGGTGTGAGACAGCAGCCACCATCAGAGTCTGGCCTGTGCTTTAGTTGACAAGAAGACACCTGACTGAGGTGGCGCACGGTGCCTGCCATGGAAGAAAAGCAGACACTGGGCTGGCTTCATGTCCTGAAGCAGGGCAGGGGAACTAGTGAGTAGCACATCTGCACTCTGCCATCACGACACTCAACCACAGCAAGCCCCCTCAGTGCACACACTATTAGTTAGACAGTGCCTTGAGCTCAGAGCTGGCAGGCCCACTGCCTGGTGTGAGCGTGTCTCTGGAATCAGCATGTGGTGCTAGGTACAAGATTGTGCTGCGCAGCTGGTGTAAAGAGGCAAAAAAGGGGTTTATGCTTGGGAGGAGAGTGGCTCTGTTGGCACTGGGTGGAGATACTGAGCCAGGAATCTGAGAACTCTGGGCCAAGTTTTCAGAACAGCTCAACTCTTGTTCTCGGGGGGATGCTGTGAGGTGCTGCAGGGCCAGGCAGGCGGCTGGCAATCGATTGCTGTCATTGGGATCTTTTATTTGTCTCATTGCTTTTTGTGCTTGTTTCTGTGACATGAGGCAGAGACAAGCCTGGGTCCAATAGCCAGCACCTGTGGTCCCACCTCCCCATGTGCCCTGAGACTCACCTCTCTACAGCCAGATACTTGGTGACAGATGCACCCTGCTCTGGGGTGGGGAAGTGCTGAAGGGGGGTGTGTTCACTATCTGGGGAAGGAGCGGCAAGTGGGGGTATGTGACTACTCTTGGATTCCAGTCAGAGCTGCACTGCAGGCTCTGGCGTGGATATATCACTGCCCTGCTCTGTGCCATCTGGCCAGACCAGCGACCCCTTCTTTGCGGCACGGAGCCTTCTGGACCCAAGAGCAGAGTGCTGGGGTCCTCGGGCAGAGTGGTGTTTCAGTGGCCATGCTAACTGTCCTCTTCTGCCTTCCACCCCAGATATCCGCCTGCGAGTCCGAGCCGAGTACTGCCAGCACGAGACAGCGCTCCAAGGCAATGTCTTCTCCAACAAGCAGGACCCTCTGGAGCGGCAGTTTGAGCGGTTCAACCAGGCCAACACCATCTTAAAATCCCGGGACCTGGGCTCTATCATCTGTGACATAAAATTCTCAGAGCTCACCTACCTCGACGCCTTCTGGCGCGACTACATAAATGGCTCTTTGCTGGAGGCTCTCAAGGGTGTCTTCATCACGGACTCGCTCAAGCAAGCCGTGGGCCACGAGGCCATCAAGCTGCTGGTCAATGTGGACGAGGAGGATTATGAGGTTGGGCGCCAGAAACTCCTGAGGAACTTGATGCTGCACACAGCCCCTTGACCTCCCTGGGCTTGGCATTGGCTGCTCTTTGGGAGCCCACTGTTTCATTTTTTTAAGAAAGGAAAAAGATCATTAAAAACCCCACAGAACATCGTCCCCCCTGCACCCCTGCTCACCAAACTCCTGCCACATGCTGTGTGAGTGTGGGACCTGTTTGAATGGGAGAAGCGCCAGGCTGCCACATAGGCAGCTCTCTGGCGCCCCAGCAAACCAGAGAGCAGCTCCCCCTGTGTTCTGGGACCCTGGCCAGAGGAAGCTGAACCTCCAGCGGCAGGAGAACGGAGAGCTGCTGGTGGAGCAGTGTTCTGTCCTGTCCCCTCCCTCTGCCATTTTTTTTCTTGTGCTGGTTTTTCTTTTAGACAGTCTTATTTTTCTTTTTTTAAACAAACAAAAAAAAGTGGGGGGACTCCTGTGGCATCTGGGCCCTGTCATTGCTGGGGGGGGGGGACATGGGGCAGAGGTGGGGCTCTTGATTAATCACTTTAATAAAAATGAATGAGTGCAGCAGGTGCTGTGTGCGTGTGGAATGAACACCTGGGGGGTGAGATGGGGGCAAACTCCTATATTACCCCAAAGCCATGGCAGGGGCCTTGCAATTGGTGGGAACCCCTTTCCATCATACTTTGCTGGTGCTCAGCTAGGGATCTTGCAGGTGTCCTCTTAGCCAGTGTGTCTCTTTCTGGAGTGGGATGCTGGGACGGAGATGGGGAGGCCTGGAGTGTGGTCTGCAGGCCCTGTTCATCCCAGGGTGAGAAAGCGTCTAATGGAAAAACTGGCTTAGCCAAACATATTTGGGCTGGTCTAATCTGAACAGGTCCCCCCACTCTCCCTGAGGAGTCGGGGATGAGGCTACCTGGCTTCTCCATGTTAGGTGACTGCCATCTTAGGCCCGAGCATGCCCCATAACATTGTCTGTTCTAGGTCTTGATGGGCTTTTCTGGAGTGTGACATCTGCACCAACAGAGCCTGTGCTGTTAATCTGCCTCCAGGGGCAAGGGATGATGGTTAGGTGTCCTTTTACTTGCTTCCCTCTAACTTTCCCCACACTGGTTAGGCAAGGCTCTGCCTCTGACTGCAGAGAGGAAATCTGAGCTAGAGCAGCAAGTGTGTGGCTGTCCTGTTCTGCTGCTGGCATGTTGGAAGTGGAAAGCTGGGCCAACCAGGGCTGCTCTGCCTCTGAGCTGTGAGTTTGGCACTTGGCTTCACCCGTTCTTTGTGCAGCCCTGATCCCTATGCCTGGTCAGGGTCGTGTCACAGCTGTGGGGCTGGGCAGGGGTGGCACGTGCCCAGGTGAAGTCTGCTCTGGGTAAGAGAGGGGGCCCCAGTGTCTCCTTTTGCTACCACCATGTTGCCCACAGTGGTGGTGCCTATTCCTCACTGTGGTGGGCTTGGCTGCCTCTGGGCTGTACTTGTAGGGGGGAGACAGGGCTGTTTCCACCTGGGGAGAAGGTGATTCCTGTGTGATCCTGCCCCAGAAGACTCACAGGCCCATCCTGCATTACCCCAGTCTAGTTACAGCAGTAGCTGTTTGCACAACACCTAGCTCTTCTCAGCACTGCTGTGGTATAAACAATTGCAAAGCTGGCCGAAGACTTTCCTCTTCCTGCTGTTCCCTGTGGCCAAACAAGAGGCCTTGCCCCAGGTGGAGACTGAAGCTGGATAAAACAAGAACAGTAGGGGTCAGGGTCTGAGTGCATCTCCCATGGCACGTGGGGCTGGCTTAGCTGTGTATTTAAGCTTGAGAGGATGTTTGCTGCATTTTAGTAACGAGGGGGGCCTGGGGGCCTGTTCCCTTCTCCCCTCCACTGGCTGAGCCCAGACCTTGGTGCCAAGGCAGATGTAGCCAGTTCCCTGTCCACTTTGTAACTTGATGTTCAGAGCCCCTGAGCCACACCAGGCACCTGGAGACAGGGCTTGGCAGTGAAAGGATCCCTGTGGGTAACAACTGTTCAGGAGCAATGGTTCCATTTGAACTGGAAATCTCTCTGCACCTCACTCCCCAGTTTTTATCCTTGTGACTCAAACAGCCCCTCACCTTCCCCCCAGGATTTAGGTGCCTCTGAGCTAAAGCAACTCCACCAAATTCCTCAGTGAGTTGAGGGGAACAAATGGGTCTAGGGGTTAATTTTCTGGATTTAATTGTCTTCTCTACTCCCCTGCTGAACTGCAGCATGTTTTCTGTATCTGCCTAGACTGCCAACTGCTGGCCCTCAGGGGCTACCTCATAGGTGCTGAGGGCCTCAAAGGTATGAAGGAAGCACCATCGTACCTTTGAGGATCTGTGCCTTGAAACACTGTTGTAAGCATGGGCTGGGGAACATTTCCACACCTGCAGATTGGTGCCTCCCTACACATGCAGGGGTTAAAAGGGTGTTGTGCTTACCAAGTCCCCAGCTGCCCAGGCTGCAAACCTCTTGCCTCAATGGAATTGTTCAGTCTGTGTGTGTGTGGATGCATTTTTCTAATCACAGGTTGTCTCAGCTGAGGGCACACAGACTGTCCCCTCCCTACACATGCCTCCTTGTTGTATAAGGACAGTTCTGGCACAAACTGTGTAACTTGTGACTCTTCTGTATTTTTTAAACTTCCACTATAACAGTCATAATCCCCATGTAGCTTTCAGTTTTCTTGAAATAAACATCTACTGCATCCTCACTGCTTTGGCTGCTGGGCTCTGCCCTTGCCTGTTTTGTGTCCCTTTCAGCAGGGGGTGGTGGGGTGTGTGTGGCTGGTTTGTTTTGTAGTGTCCTGGCTGCCTTCAATTTAGTCATTTTCCATGAGGTGAACTTCCTGAGGCCTGCAGAAGCTATTCTGCCATTGCTTCCCCCCCCCCCCCCGGGGGGGACACCTGGGTGAATATAACATTTTTTTCATCTTGTTTTCAATAGCTTAACAGGCCCAGCTCAGCTAACCCCAAAGTGATGTTATGCTGTTGCAGGGCCACTGGCATGTAGCCACCCTGAGTCTCTTCACCACTGGGACTGCCATTCTATCCCTTGGTTTTCACAAAGGGGTGGCCCTCTTGTGTCATGTCTGTACCAAAATAAAGATGCTGTGCTGGGGAAAAGGAGCCTTGAGCAAGGAGCTAGGGGCCTGCATTGCTATATACCCCACTTCACTTTGATGCTGCTCCGGCACCATAGAGTAGTGCCTGCCTGAGTCTGCAGGCAGCTGATGCAAGACCTGCCCCAGGCAAGGTGGGGGGTGGCTTACCTCCCAAACCTGCTGGTGTCAGACTCATTAGCAATATTAACATTTTCACGGCTGCCCACTTCAGCGGCATCATGCTGACCTTCAGTAAACAGCCCAGCAGTTCCATGGTTCCACTCAGTTAAAATGTACCCCAGCTGTGTTAGGGCTGGACAGGGTCCACACTTGTCCCCCCTGCTCGCCGTTCTTTGAGAAGTCCAGCCCTGGCTGTCTTACACGTGTGACTTGGAGAGCCAACACACCAGTGTCCTCCTTAAGATCTCACGTGGGTGCATCTGCCTGAACAGAAATCCAACTACCCATGTGGATGTGGGAGAGCAGGGGCCAACAGTATGAGCTGGGAATAGAAGCCAGCACTAGTGCTCTAGCCTGTGGACGCAGTCCCTTTACTGGGGCAGGAAATCTGTTTCCTGTTGGCCTTTGGGCTGTGCATTCCAGAGGGAAGGAGGAGTGGTGGAGACTGTGATGCAATAGGGCCAGTAGCACAGATGCAAGACAAAACCCTCAGGAAGTGATGGGGAAGACGATAGCTGAGTGGGGAGAGTTCAAGTGGGAGGATGGCCTAGTGCCCGGCTAAACCTGTGCTGTGGCCAGCATCCATCCCCCTTGGCCCTCCCCCTTCTGAACATGAAGCTATTCACCATAGGATCTCAGCACACACTAGTATCAGAGGACAGATGGAGAAACTGAGGCAGGGGAAAGGACCTGATCAAGATCTGAGTAGCTTTGTGGAAGCTAAACCCAGGGTGCAGTTCCTTGGTTGAGCTCTGGTATCTGAAGGTCAAGTAGCCCAGGCTGATCCAGCCTGCCTGAGAGGCCAATGAGGGGAATCACTGCCACTCTCCCTGCTGGTCAGTGGCAGCAACACCTCACCCCCTCAGAACTTCCTAAGGGACTCATTTTAAACAAAAGGAGGCCAACAAGGGGTGCCTCACACCACCTCCACAGCAATGGCAAGAGGAGACCATGAGCCAGCTCTGGGGCAGGGGAAGGCAGCAGCAAGTACAGCAGGCAGGACACTACAGGAGATCTTTACAGCACTCGCATTCACTGAGAAAGGAACTGTAACGGTGTCACCCTTGCTCAGCCCCAGCCTGCTCTGGAACCTCCCTGTTGCTCAGTCTCTGAGTCAGGGTTTTACCAGCAGCTGCCCTGGCTCCATCCTCTGGAGGCTGACCCTGTGGAAGAAGCCTGTAAAGCCTCCAACTTGCTTAACCACAGCATGTCTGTGAAAAAACTGGGAGTGTAAGATAAAAAATGAAAAACTCTGAAAAAAGCTCTCTGCCTCTTGTTAACAAGGTCAGAATGTTTCAAAAGATAAGTTGTCTCTGAATCCTGCCTTTGTATTATCTTAGCTAATTCTGTAATTTTCCATTGGCTAGCTAGAAAAGGGGAAGTACCCTATGTAGAACACCCTATGATTTCTATAAATGCTGTTGAAATTTGTAAGTAGAGCTCTCATTAACCAGGCAGAACTTCTGCATATGCTTGAATAAAAAAGATGCCGGGCTGGACCTGACAACACTTGATTGATTAGTTTTCTTTAACAACCAAAATGCTCCTTCCACAAGGTGGCTGCAGCACAGATTTGGAGAAGCCAGTGCTCCCTGCACCCCAGGAAATGCTCTGTTTTCACCAGGGTATGACAGGGCAGTGCCAGGAGTGCCCCGGTTGATCAAGGCCCAGTGCACATGAGGAGAGGCCTCCAGTCATCTGAGAGACTCCTGTTGTTAAGGAATGGGTGACTGATTACTGGGTCTGCGCTCCACCTCCTGATTACAGAGCATTGCAGGGATTGGCTGGCAGTGGCCGATCTTCCTCAGGGAGGCACATTTTTTTTCAGCAGGGTGACCCTGCCATACAGATCAGCTCGGCGGTGGCTGCAGACTGGCATCTCCTGACGGATACGGTGCAGGTAGTCCAGGTCAATCTCAGCATAGCATAGGCCTGGCCCCTCCTGGCACTGAGCGATCACGCTGCCCCAGGGATCCACCACCATGGAATGGCCGTAGCTGGTGCGGCTTTCATGGTTCTTCCCAGTCTGAGCTGCTGCCACCACATAGCACTGGGTTTCGATGGCACGGGCTCGCAGCAGCACCTGCAGCAGGGTGGACAAAGGGCACGGCTGCTCACCCCAGATGCTCCCCACAAGCCTCCAAGTGAGCCAAGCCCTCTGGCTAGTTTCTGGGTGAGCTGTAATGGGCAGAAGACTCAAGCATCTGTTTCCCCCATATCACTCCACCAATGGGGCTCAGCTTGGCCCTATGGGAACCATCTTGGCGGGGAGAGGCCCGGCTCTGGGGAGAGAGGCATCTTTTGGTCTGTCGGCCCAGGCTGGGAGCTTTGCCTATAGTTAAGGTTGCCTGACACCTTCCATTCCGGGACCCTGTTTGAATTTCCTTATGAATTTGTAAAACGTTAAAACTATGTGTACACTGCCCCATATTTTTCAAAAAAAGGTTTTTTTGAAAAAACTTTTTCAAAATAAACTAGAAAGTTTTTTTTTTTTTTAAAGCCTTGTTTCAAAAAATGTTATTTTGAGACAGGAGTTCTCTGTCTCGAAATAAGGCAGTGGTCCCCCTCCCACCCCCTGAAAGAGTCCACATTGGACCTTTTTTTTTTTTTTTTTATTAAGAGCCAATTGAAAAGATGGGCAGACTTTTTTTGACAAAGCTCCTTTTTCAAAAAGTGACGAGGTTTATCCTTTCAGAAAAAGGGCTCTGGTATTTCAAAATACCAGGGCACTGTTTTTTTCAAAAAGGCTTTTTTGAAAAAAGGCACTTTTTCAAAATAAGCTGGGTTTCGTTTTTTTGAAAACACACTCTGGTGTTTTGATATACCGGAGTGCTTTTTTTCGAAAAAGCAAAACAGCTCCCCGGACATGGAAAAGTTATTTTTGGGATAAGCCTCTGTATCCCAAAAATACTTTCCAGCGTAGATGTGCCCTGACTGTTTAGGCTGAGAATGCCCAGAACAGGTGTCTGCCTTGGAATGAACATTTCTGAAGTGTCAGCTAGAAAGCATCACTGTGAGGAACAGCCCAATGCTGGCCAAATTATGAACCTGTTTGAAAAATCTCAATTGCACATGCTCTGTAGAGACCTGTTAGAGTTGGCAGCTGAGTTCTAGCAGAGTATGCTCTAGCCTAAGGGTCTCAAACATGCAGCCCGTGGGCCGCATGCAGCCCCTAAAACTATTTCCTGTGGCCCGCAATGACACTATCACTACCAATATTTGCAATATCATTGTATGGAAAGGCTTCAGGGGGTATGCCCTCAGGCTAATGTACTAATCCCCATGCAGCCCTTGTGGTGATTTGAGTTTGAGACCCCTGCTCTAGACCAGGGGTCTCAGACACGCAGCCTGCAGGCCTAAATCTATTTCCTATGGCCCACGATGACATGATCACTACCGATATTTGCAATATCATTGTATTAAAAGGTTTCAGTGGTGCAGCCCTTGGGCTAACGTACTAATCCTCATGCGGCCCTCATGGTGATTTGAGTTTGACACCCCTCCTCTAGCCTCCCTCACTCACACCATTGCACCGTCCCACAGAGCATGCTCCAGTCCAGGAATGCAGGCCTGAGCAAGACTTTCCTTGCAATTGATTCTCTTGGTTCTGGGGACTCAAGTTTTGAATCAGCACTGAGAGCAGGGCCTGGCACCCAGGCAGCACAGAGGAGGAGGAAGAGGGATTGGAATTTGGAAGGATGAAAGGGGAAAGGGATGCAGCACAGGGGGATGGGCAGGAGTGGGGAGAGATGGATAAGAGGAGGAAATGGGCAGGCATCAGGGACCATGAGGAATAATGGACTGCAGGGAATGGGGAGGCCGGTGCTGGAGAGGGTGAGCGGAGGAGGACTGGGCATCAGTGAGGACTAAACTCAGGGCTGCCAGTACTACAAACACATGGCGATGAGGGGTCTGAAGGGCTCTTCACGTTCTTATAATGGCCAGGAAGCTGTTCTGTCTGGGTGCATTAGAAGAATCATAGAAACTGGAAGGGACCATAACAGGTCATCGAGTTCAATCCCCTGCACTCACGGCAGGACAAGTACCCTCTTAAACCATCCCTGACAGGTGTTTGTCTAACTTCTTAAAAACCTCCAGTGTAGGAGACTCCACAACCTGCTAAGGCAACTTATTCCGGTGGTTAATCAGCCTGACAGTTAGGAATTTTTTCCTAATGTCTAGGCTGAATTCTCCTTGCTGTAATTTAAGCCCATCGTTTCCTGTCCTATCATCCGTGATTAAGGAGAATAATTTTTCTCCTTCCTCATAACAACCTTTTAAATATTTGAAAACTGTTATCATATCCCCTCTGTCTCCTTTTTTTCTAGACTCAACAAACCCAGCTCTTTCAGTCTTCCCTCTTCGGTCAAATGTTCCAGACCTCTAATCTTTTTTGTTGCCCTTCTCCAGTTTCTCCACATCCTTTTTGAAATGAGGCACCCAAAACCGGACACAGTACTCAAGCTGAGGCCTAATCAGTGCAGAGAAGAGTGAAAGAATCACTTATCACAATACTCCTATTAATACACCCCAGAATGGTGTTTGCTTTCTTTGCAACAGTGTTACACCGCTGACTCATATTTAGCTTGTGATCCACTATTACACTCAGATCCCGTTCTGCAGTATTCCTTCCTAGGCAGTCATAGCCCACTTTGTATGTGTGTAATGGGTTGTTCAACCCTAAGTGGAGTACTTGGCACTTATCTTTATTCAATTTCATTTTATTTAGCTCAGACCCTTCAACTGTATCCTGATAGAGGGCACCACAGGTAGGTGCCATGTTGCCCAGGTCACTGATGAACAGACAGTTGACTCAACTCACCTCCCAGTGGGCGGAGCCTGTTGTCACTGTGAAGGCTGATGGGTAAGTGAGAATCTCTGCCCCCTCCTGGGTTAGCGCCAGAGAGATTTCCGGGAAACGCAGGTCATAGCAGATGGCAAGGCCGATCTGGGGTAGAAGGAGGAATTCCCCTGAGCCAGGGAATGATGCAGATCCCCATGGGTGCCGCTAGTGATGAGCCCAACCAAGTAAGGGCACCTGGCTGGCACTGCTGCCTGGGCAGCTGTGGGAGCAGCTGCCACAAGGAGGCAGGTTCTGCGCCTACGGGAGCACTGGAAGGGTTCAGCTCCACTCTCAGCTACTCCAGAGCCATCCTCGGCTGTTGGTGCCATCACTCTAGATCAACAGCACAGAGCTGAGCCTCAGAATCTCAGACCTGGGCTCCCCCTGCTCTGCCCAGCCCTTGCCCCCATACCTTCCCAACAGGGGTGCTGACAGGGGGCACAATCTCAGGCCCGGGGTTGGTGAAGTTGCTCTCCTTCATGGACACTCGCCCTTCCAGGTCCACATCACAGAGGTGGGTCTTTCTGTATGTGGCCACCACGTGCCCTGGGGATGAGGGGAAGAGGTGACTGCAGGCAACAAGGGCATCCTTCTCTTTAGGAGTCGCCTTGTTGGCTTCGGAGGAAAAGGGCAATGCCCCGCACTCTGTGGCACTGGCCACATGAAATTCACAAGAACTATGCAAGCCCACCACTGATTCTGTCTCTCTGTAGCCATCGGGAGGTGGACCAGCAGCACAAGAGACAGGAAACAGGGGAAGGGAAGTCACACAGCAAACAACGGGCACAGAATCCAGGAGTCCTGACTTCCAACCCACCCTGCTCTAACCCACCAGACCCCACTCCATGCCCAGGGCTGGGGACCGAACCCAGGAATCCTAACTCCCACAATCCTTCCTGCCAGGTTAGATGAACTGGATGACTGGTCCATTCCCTGGCCCTGAGCTACCATCATGGCACAGAATGGTGACCCTCACAGTCATTGGTTACCCCACAATGGTAAGAGCTTTAATTCTTGCTTCTGAGCATACGGGGCAGTGCCAGATTTTCCTACAGGGATCTGGGCACCCAGAAGGTCAGTGCCATGCCCAACACTCTCACCTGTGGAGTCCAGGAGCAGGTGGCAATTATAAATCCTCCCGGTGCTGGTCCAGTCCCTGCCTCTTTCATGGAAGCCTCCCAGAGACAGCCACACCCCGCATTCCCTGTCAGGCAGACGTATGTGTGTTATGCAGGGAGCTTGCAGGCCTCCCCCAGGCCTTGCTATCCCCTAGGTGTACAATCGATGGCCCTAGAGACTCACAGCCTCACTCCTCAGAGCAGAGGCAAGCTTCTCCCCAACACTGCCCTGCTTGCATGCCCCTCATCATGGAAAGGCTCTGCTAATGGACAGCACTGGCTCCACAGCCCACTCAGTGCTTGGCACTGCTGCCAACAAGGGGGCCAGCAAGTGCCAACCTCATATATCCACTGCCAGTCACATCAGTCCAATAGGAACAGGACTGAGAACCACCCAGTAGGGTCCCAGTGGGGATGCTGCCTGAACCAGCAGCCCAGATCTGACACAGGCTCCATGGTTCATCTCAAAGAGAGCTGCTGTTGTGCACATTGCTGCTAGAGGGACACCATTGACGTCTGCAGTGAACCCTAACTAGCTCTGCTGCCTCTCCTCATCCCCTGCTTGGGATGGGACTACAATCCCCATCAGCCTCATTAGGGCCTCTCTAAATGGGACTCTGGTCACATCCAACCTCTCCCCCTTAAGGGCCTGACCCTGCAGAGATCTGGCACCCCAATGGCAGATCATTCTTGCCTCTTTCCCATCACCCAGCTCCCAATGCAGGCTGTGCTACTCTTCCTTCATACAGAGCTGTACCTGGCCAGACTGATGTAGCGCTGAATCTGGGCCCCCTCCAGGCTCTCGGCCAGGCTCAAAGTCTCCTGCCTCTCTCTGCCAATGAAGTCAAAGGCCTCAGGGAGGAAAACCATGCAGGCGCCACGTTGTGCTGCCTCCCGGACGAGCTGTGAGCAGCTGGTGAAGTTCTGCTCCTTGTCAGGTGTGGAGGTGAGCTGGCACACGGCGATGAGGGGCTTCAGTATGCTGGCAGCCATGGTGCCAGGCTGCCAGGGTGCACGGGACAGTAGAGCAGAGCTGGGGGCCAGGAACAAGAAGAGAGTGGAACAGACTGATCAGAGGAGGTGCTAGAGAGGCAGATGGCTGCAGTTCCTGGTCTCCAGATCAGCTCGCTGTAGTGGGAAGCCCGTATTGCCAGACAGGCATGCGATGGCCTGGAACAGGACACCCAAGCAAAGGCCTGCAAGAGCCAGGCATCAACTTCTGCCAACCCTCCAGGTGCCTGACTCCCCACCTACTGTACCTGTGGCTGGCTGTGCAAGCCGGGATCCTCAGCAGCTGCTTCCCGAGAAGCTGGCGAAAGGCGCAGGACGGCAGGCACAGGGGTGTCTGGATCACTGTTCTCAGCCTGGAGGACAGGCAGGAGAAGTGGGAGGTTAATGATTCCCTTCAACTCCTGCAGGCAGAGGCCCAGACCAACCCCCTTCTCCAAGGCCTTGAAGCAGCCTGGAGATGGCAGTCCCGGAGGCGGAGATGTGTCGGAAGTGAGGAGGGCTTTAAAAGATTAGTGAGTCCCTTTTCAGTAGAAAATAATAATACGAATAGTCCAGTGCTCACAAATAACCCTACCACAACAAACCAGCTGGGCCACCTAGTGCTCACAAACAACCCTACCGCAGCTCACCCACTCGCCAAGGCCAGCGCTCACAAACAACCCTACCACAACACAGCAACCCGAGTGGCCCAGTGCTCTTTAGCACAGCTTGGTGCACTGTTTAAAAAGCTTTTCATGTGTCAACGAGCTCTAACATTTCCTCATCCAGATTCATGCCCCCTTTTGCAGCCATTTTTCATGAACATCTGCTCCAGGGGCTTCCTGGAGTAACCATCCCAGAAAGGAGAGGGCAAGAGAACAAACCACATGCACCAGATGCCAATCAACTGCTTCATGTGGGACCCAAAAGTGCTCCTACACTACAGAGATGAGCACAGTGTAAGAGCAGTGGTGCTGCATCATTAATAAAGGCTCCCTTTATCCAAAACGTTCATTTGTTGTTGAAGTTAAAATGGTGTCAACACAACCCAGAGTTTTAAGCAGTTTGACTCAAAGTCATGTCCCCTTTGAACTCTCACATTATTTATGCTAGCTCTTCGGTTCTCCAAGAGGCTGCCAAGCTAGTCAGAAGCTGAGTTTTTAATGGAAAAAACAACCAACCAACCAACCAGGCCCAGAACAGATTTTGCTGAACCTAAACCTCACAGCCTCTGGTTGGACAGAAATACAATGGCAAGATCAGATCAACTCTGGACTGCAAAGGACATTGATCAATTTCTGAAACCACCAGCACCAGTTAGACACAAACAACCGAATCAGAGGCCTTCTCCCTGACCACAGACTCTTAGGTCAGAAGGAACCAATATGATTATCTAGTCTGACCTCCTGCACAATGCAGGCCACAGAATCCCACCCACCCACCCACTCCTGTGATAAACCTCTAACTCAAGGGTTCTCAACCACTGTGTTGGGACATGTTATTGTGTCACTGCACAACAGCAAGTGTGTCATGGAGGGCACGTCTATGCGGCTTTTATTTCGAAATAACACCCGTTATTTTGAAATAAAAAAAATTTAGTCTACATGACGTTTCCTTATTTCGAAAGGACGGACCTCGTCCTTTCAAAATAAGGATCGTCCTTCTGAAAAAGTAAAACCTACCCCCCCGCCCCGAAAAGACCATTATTTCGAAACGGATGTTTCGAAATAACGCCTTTAGACCCGTTGTTTCGAAACAACGGTTCGAAACAGCGGTCCCATTGCTATTATTTCGAAATATCCGTTTCGAAATAACGGTCTTTTCGATCCCGCGGTTTCCCTTGTTTCGAAAGGAGCCCTTTCGAAATAAGGGTTTTATTTCGAAATCGGTCCTTTCGAAAGGACCGATTTCGGAATAAAACGGTCTGTGTAGACGTGCCCGGAGAGCCAGGGAGATAGCTGGATTTAGCCTGGGGGGGGGGGGGTTAGGCTGGTGTGTCCTACAGGGTCAGAATATGCTGCCAAGCGTGTCATGAACTGCAAAAGGTTGAAAACCACTGCTCTAACTGACTAACTGCACAAAATTAACATCAGAAATCACAACACAAAAAAAAAACCAAAACAGTTGCTGAGCACTTCCATCTTCCTAATCACTCCATTAATGATTTGTTAGCAATGGTCCTCAAGAAAATCAATGGGACATCAAGACTTCAAAGAGAAACAGCCAAAATCAAACTAATATGCAAATTAGATTGTGTGAAAGCAGGACTTAATCGTGACTATGAATTCTTTTCACATTATAACAAGTAATTTGACTTCACCCTCTCTCTGTGTGCCGTTTCCTAGAGTTTGAATCCTTACAAATGCTCTGATTTGCTGGTGCAGTATGACCTGATCCCATGTCTTACACTCCTCTGCATTTATTTTCACCCCATTCTGTAAATTCCCTCTCTTCAAAGCATCTGACAAAGTGGGATTTTCTCCCACGGAAGCTCATGCAATAAATAAATCTGTTAGTCTTTAAGCGCCACAAGACTGCTTGCTTTGCTTGCTTTACTGGACTAACATGGCTGCCCTTTGGAATTTGCTTTAACTGAACTAGTGATGTCCTCAACTCATGCCTTAAAGATTTGAAGGTACAGAGAATCCATCAGCAAGTGACCCATGCCTACGGTTACCAGATACCAAAGCACAGAAGGGAGGATGGGGAAGCATGAAAAGGAGGACACATACGTCTGGGCCCCCTTCACCCAACCCAACTACTGCCCCCACCACCACCCCAACTACTGCCCCCAAGGCCCAAACCCCCCCAGCCCAGATCTCCTTAACCAGCGGGGCAGGGGCAGGAAACAGCCCGCTATGGGGAATCACAGCTGCGCTGGGATCAGAGGCCACATGTGGCACCAGCCCCAGCAAGAAAGAGAGGGGCACGTGCGGCTGAGGCCAGTAGGGATGGGGCCTCCAGAGGGGAGAGGTGGCCAGGCTCGCTCCCACCTACCGCAGCCCCCTCTGAGCTGGGAGGGGGGCTAGGCCCAGGCACGGCGCACGCTTCTTGTTTTAGAGTGCCTGGCGGGAACACTTCCCTCAGTGTTCGTGGCATCCAGCAAAAAGCCAGACAAAATCGAATATTTTACAAATGCCTGCCGGACGGAGCACGCCAGTGCAAAAAGATGTCCTCCTTTTGCCGGATGTCTGCTAACCCTACCCATGCTACAGAGGACAGCTGAACCCCCCCCAAGCTCTCTACCAATCCCCCCGTAACCCCAAATTCGGCCAGCAGCTAATCCTGAGTGTGGGCGCACGCCTCTTCCCAAGACCCTCAGGCCGCCCCCATCGCCTAGCGCCCCACACTGCCTGCTCCCCCTTCCCAGGACACGACCCCCGCCTAGCTGGGCCCGGCTGGCAGGAGCGGGGCCAGTCGCCGGCCCCAGGGATGAGCCGCGCCGGCTTCGTGCCAGCCCTGGGCCACGGCCCAGCCCTGCCAAGGAGGGCGCCGGGCCTTGGTTCGTGCCCCAGTCGCGCCCCTGGGCTGTGTGGGGCCAGCCAGTGCCAAGGGCAGGGGTGGGGGTTGTGGTGCCACAGGCGGGCTAGGCCCAGACCATCAGTCAGGGGACAGGGGCCAGCCCCGTGCCCCAGACACCCCCCCACCAGGTGCCCCCCCCCAGCTGGCTGGGGGTGGGCCTGCCTCCCCCGCCCCCCCGTCAGCCCCGCCCCCAGCGCCCGCCGGAGCCGTTACATGGAGCAGGCAGCGGGGGGAGGGGGACGCTGCAGGCCCGGGACAGCTGGAAGCGCGCGGTGGGGGAAGGGCAAAGTCCGGCGCCAGGGACAAAGAGGGCGCCGCAGCGGCGTCACTCAGACGAGCGCCGCTGAAAACCCCAGGCCGCCGACGGCCGCGCCCGTGCCCTCAACAGAGATGGCGCCCTGAACGGCTGCGCCGCTTTCAGGCCGTCGCCACGCCGGAAGTGGGCGGGCGGAGCATGCGCAGAACGGACGGCAAGATGGCGGACAGTGGGAAAGGCAAGAGCGCGCCGACAGCCGCCGGCAAAGCCTTGACGGCGGAGCAGGTAACGGGCGGGCCCATCGCGCTCGATGCGGGGGAGGGGTGTGTGCCGGGCGGGCCCATCGCACCCGATATGGGGGGGGGCTGTATGCCGGGCGCGCCCATCGCGCTCGGTTGTGCGGGTGGGGATGTGTCTGGCGGGCGGGTCCATTGCACCCGATGTTGGGGGGAGGTGTGAATTAGGTGGCTTCACTCCCCGATTTATCGCTCTCCCTGCAGGTGGTGGCCGGGTTCAACCGGCTGCGTCAGGAGCAGCGGGGCCTGGCCTCGAAGGCAGCCGAGCTGGAGCTGGAGCTGAACGAGCACAGGTGGGGGCAGCCAGGATCGGGCCCCTGGCCAGCTGGGGGAGCTGCCTGCGCCTGCGCCTCGAGCCCCAGCTGCTCCCTGCGCCACGTGGTGGCTCCCCCTCTTGCTTTTTCGCAAACCTGGGCATCTGCCTGCCCCCTTGCTGATTTCCCGAGACCACTGGACCGGCCTAGGGCCATGCGGGGGCTCTGCGGGGAGCAGTGACTTGGATTCAGGGCTCCCCACTCCCCGCCAGCGCCCGAAACAAGGGCGCGTCCTCCTTTCCAGCTCCCCTTGGGGACCTGCCGGCTGCTGCCTTTTGCACGCCAGCTTTCCTTGCAGGGGGCTGTTAGCTGTGTGGGCTCCTGGGGCTCTTCGGTGTGGACCGGCTGGGGAGAGGGGAGCCTGGGATTTTTGGTAGCACATTTGGGGAGCAGCCTGGAGAGCAGCATAGCGGACGAGGAGATGTGCTGCACGCTGGAGTGAGGGGCGGGGAGGGAAAAATTTGTGAATGGGGCTGCCTGGGGACCGTAGCGAGGGGCTGAGCTGGGGCCCCCAGCCTGCCATGGGAGCCAATCGCTGGCTCAGTGGGTGTTACCAACTGTGCTGAGGATGACGTTGGTGGCGTCTCATGGCGATGTGGGGCTCCAGCCTTGGACCCTGATCCCATCATGACTTGGTACGTGAGGCCCTGCATGTAGGATAGACTGGACCTGAGACAGTCCTGAGCGCTCAGGCCACATGGTCTCCGTGATGCTGGGAGAGACCTAGCAGCCTCTCGTGTCTACCTTTCCCACAGCCTGGTCATCGACACGTTGCGAGAGGTGGACCCCACCCGGAAGTGCTACCGCATGGTAGGTGGGGTGCTGGTGGAGCGCACTGTTAAGGAGGTCCTACCTGCCCTGGAGAACAACAAAGAACAGGTAGTGCGGGAGCCAGGCACGGGTGGGTCTGGGGAAGGTGTTGCCCCCCTCAGAGGTGGCAGCATGGGCTTTCCTGTGGATTGCGACTGTGCTCAGCTCTGCATAGGGGGATTGTAAGTGCTGGCTGCATCCTGTTTCTCTTGGCGATGGAGCCTCTTCTTGGGCTCATTGGAGGGGCCATGACATGGTCATGGGTGGATGGTTGCTTGGGAGGATGGTTCAATGTGTCTGGGATTGGGGAGGTGCTGGACCCCTGTTTGTGGGCCTCTGCTTCGGCACTGGAGAGTGCCCCCACTGGATTTTAGTGGGAGCTGGGCCCCTGTGGAAACCCCAGCCCTGGGTCCCAGGAAGAGCTAACATGGAGTTGCCTGTATTTATCATTGAAATATTGCATAAAATACTACACAGAAGTTCAGTTTTCCCTGGTTGGCCTGTCACAGTGAGTCAGTAACCGAGAGAGGAATAGAACTCAGGATTCTGGGCTCCCATGCTTGGGCTCTTCTCAATTCCTAATTTTAATTCAAATCTTTGGTCTCCGGCAGGGGTGGGATGAGTGCTTTCTGTTCCCCATCAGGGTGCTGAAAGGGGGCCTGACAGCATCACAGCAGCTGAGATTTTCTCGTAGCGAGCATGACCCACTACCTGCAATGTCTTGCTGCCGGCCAGTGTGGCCTTGATTCCCTTCCCAGGCAGCATATGGAGGCTTGTGGTCCTGTGTGCTGGCCCTTGGCTAAGTGACCCTGCCTTCATGAGTGGCACGAATGGCATCATTCAGTTTGGGATCGCAGTAGACCTGCCCTGCGGGGTGGAGGGAGGTGTGTTTGCCAGTGTCCACTCTGACTCCTTCCTCCGTGCTTCCAACCCCACAGATCAACAAAATCATCGAGAGCCTGACTCAGCAGCTGCAGGCGAAGGGCCAGGAGCTGAACGAGTTCCGGGAGAAACACAACATCCGCCTAATGGGCGAAGATGACCAGAAACAGCCACCCAAGGAGAGCGCCGATGGGGCTGGAGCAAAGACCAGCTCTGCCGGGGTCCTGGTCTCCTAGTAGGGAGACTGTTGCGTTCAGACCCCTTCCCAAAGGACTTTATGCACCCCTCCTCCCGTCTCTGACCTCTGAGGCTTAACTTTATTATTTGGTGTTGCTCTTGTAATATTTTTTTTGTTAAATAAACATTTTTCTGTCATGAGTTTGGGTGAATGTGAGGGGAGATTAGTGCCCTCTGCCCACAGAGAACACTGGCTCAGTCTCTCTGGACTGGTGCTTGAGTTCTGCTGATGTTACTGATGAGGTAGCTGGATAGGTTTTTATGGGGATTCCTGCTGCCGGGAGCTGCACCGAGGTACCTGAGTCTCATTTGTTGCATGCAACCAAACAGACCTCTCTCGTGACCATGTCTTGCCTGGATTTGAGCTGCTGTATAGAAACAACATGGGTTGGCATCCTACTGTCAGCTAGCCCTGCCCCTGCTTGCAGGAGAAAGTCAGAGAGGCTCCTGTTTCAGGGAGACTCCTTTTCCAGTTGCCTGGAGCTTTGGCTGGGGACAAATGGGGCTAAGCACCCCCTGGAAACACCGGGAATGAGCTGTACTGTCTGATAGAAGCATGGGCTATATAGAGGAATGGAAGTCAGTGGCTGCATCACACCTGTTTTTCTCCATGCAGGCTCTGCAGCCAGCAAGAAAAGTCACCAGTCTTCCAGTTTGGGCTGGTGGAGAATTTTCTATCTGTTTCAACTGTTTTGTGGAAAAATGGTGGGGAGTTGTGAAAAATGAGGTTTAGTCACAGCATCTCCTGGCTGCAGAAACTCTTTCCTCAGGTTCTAGCACATCCTTTGGCTCCCAAGCTTCCAAAACTTGCATCTGCAACTGCTACCTTCCTGAACTGAGAACAAGTTAAGTCTGTGCCCTCTTTCAACTGCCCCAGGAACCAAATGCATGGAAGACAAACCAAAGGTGGGAGTTCACACTGGCCCTGCCAGCTCCATCTCCCATGTCCTTCATACCCCACTAAATCAGATGGTTTGGATTGGGCAGCATCTGGCGAAGGTCTGAGTCAGGGCCTGACCTGGGTCCCTGCTGGAGGCACCTGACTTTGATCTCCCCACCTGTGGCCATTTAATCACAGGCAGCTCCTGTGACACTCTGTGTCATGGGAACAGGGCTAAAGCACTTCTGATCCCTCGTGGAGTGCCCCCACCTTCTGCTCTGCTGCAATGGAATCCTCTGTCCCACTCCTACCCTGGATCCCTGTGGCTTGACTGCACTTCCCCAGCAGGTCCTGCTGGGTTTGGTTCTTCCCTTAGCAGCTAACCCCATGAGGAATACAGGGAGCAACAGCTTTGTGAGCCCCAGTATTGTTTATTCTTCGAGCGCTGCTCAAATCATTCAGTTACAGGTGTGTACGTGCTGCAGTGCATGGTTATCTGGAAGATCTTTTAGCCCTAGTCTGTCAGCTCAGGGTCCGCAGGCAAGGCCCCCTCTGTGCCGCGACCATGGCTATATATCTGACCTCACCCCCCTCAGTTCCTTCTTTCCACCCCCAGCGACGGTACTGAAACAGCCCGCCTTTGCAGTTGTGCAAGAACCTGTCTAATTTGTTTTTCTTAATTGAATCCCTCACTAGAGCTGTTGTCCTTTCTCCCTTGTGCCCGGATTCAAGCCCTGTGTGAGTTGCAGCAAGGCCTTTCCGACCAATGATCCCCATGAGAAGTGCCCCTTATGTCTGGGTGAGCCACAGCAGGCGGATAAACGCTTCATGTGCAGATTCTTCAAATGGAGGATGCGCAAGGACAGGGAGCGGTGACTGCGCAACATTGCCCAAGAACAGGCTTTGCAGCTGGCGCCAAGTGCGCCTGTTGCGCCCAAGGAAACCTGCAGGGAAATGTCGCCATAAGTGTTTCTCAGCTCCCCTGTACTTGGATGACCCATCCTCAGGTCCTTCAGTGCGGATGCCTTGGGCACCGACTCCGTCCCCCCTGACTTCACCGGCACCGACAGGGACACGGAGCTGGTCCTGCAGACACTGGTGTGGTACCGATGGCCACCAGGAGGATAGAGGCCATTCCCTGACAAGCCATGACTCGGCTCCGCATTCTTTCAGTGAGTGGTCTAGTAGGTGGATGGACTGGCCCAGGGAGGATGAGCTTGCTTTACTGGGCCCCCTTGGTGCCACCTTCATCCAGGACCTCTGGCACTTCTAAAGCCTTGGATGAGGAAACCAACCCCAGCACCGTTCAGCACAGCAGATCTTGGATTCTGTTGTCTTCTTCCCCCGACGAAGCCGTGTACCAAAAGCCCCTTGCATACAGGGATGACCCCCGTGCCCAGCAAGATTTACTGAAATGCATGGCAGTGAACCTAAATTTGAACATTGGAGTCATCAAAGAGGACTTTGATCCCCTCTTCCACGTGGGTTACACGGCACCACCCACCAGGGTCTCTGTTCCCCTACATGAAGGTGTATATAAAATTGCAAGGGCACGGTGGGAAACTCCTATGTTCATCCATTCCGTCCCACCCCCCACCCCCATGTCCAAGATTGCAGACTGGTGATACCATGTCCCTTCCGACAAGTTCGCCTTTCTGTTCCACCATCCCACTCCTGGTTCCTTGGTAGTGGATGCTGTCAGCCAGAAGGAGAGACAGGGCCAGCTAGCCTCCACTCCTAAAAATAATGAGGCAAAGAAGCTAGATCTCTTTGGCAGAAATGTCTATTTCCAGAGGGATAGCCACATTAGTCTAGTCTAGCAAAAAAAACCCCAAGGAGTCGTGTGGCACTTAAAGACTAAGAGATTTATTTTTCGCATGAGCTTTTGTGGGAGAAAATCCCTCTTTGTCAGATGCTTCCAAGATGGGTGAACTTACAGAATGGAATGAAAATAAATGCAAGGGGGTGTAAAACCTAGGATCAGGTCATACAGTAAGAGCAAACCAGAGCAGTTGTTAGGTTCAAACCCTGGGAAGCCTGAAGTCAAATTACCTTTTGTAATGGGAAAAGAACCCATAGTCTCGATTCAATCCTTTCACAGAATTTAATTTGCATATTGATTTGAGTTAGCTGTTTCTCTTTGAAGTCTTGATGTCCCAGTCACATCTCTGATGATGGTTGTTAACAAATCATTTATCGAGTGATTAGAAAGATGGAAGTGCTCAGCAATTTATTTTTTTGTGATTTCTGATATCAGTTCTATGTTCATTTATTCTTTTGCGCAGGGATCATCCTGTTTGTCCAATGTATAAGGTGTTGGGGCATTTCTGGCATAGATCACATTAGTAGATGAGCAGGTAAATGAGCCTTTGACGGAGTAGCAGGCTTGATTGGGACCTATGATGGTATCTATTGTGCAGATATGTGGGCAGACTTGGCAGCATGGTTTGTTGTAGTCTGCTCTACCTTAGCCCTCCAATTGTGTATAGTCTATCACCAGGCCTTCATGGGGAGGTATATTTTCAACCTCTGGAGATCTATGGAGCATTTCCATGACATAGTTCCCAGAGAGCACCTCTGGGATTATGAGACAATGGTAGAGAAGGGCATTTTGGCTTCCTGTGATGCCCTGATGGCCCCCTGGGACGCATCTGATACTGCCTCCCATAGTATGGTCTCTGCAGTGTTAATGGGGCGAGCAGCCTGGTTGCAAGGGTCTGGTCTTTCCCAGCAGCTGGCAATTCAAGACCTCCCCTTTAAAGGTTCTGCCTTGTTTGCAGAATCCATGGATTCCAAGCTGCATGGCATGAAGGACTCTAGGGCCACCTTGAAGTCCCTTGGCATGTACACACCTCAGGGGACCAGATGCTCCTTCAGACCCCAGCAGATGCAGCAGCCATCCCAACACCTGCAACAGCAGTATCAGCCCTAGGGGTTGTGCCCGAAGTCCTATCAGCAACCTCAGTGCCAGCGTGGGGAAACTGATAGGGAGAGAAACTGGTTGGGCAGGGGATCCAAATCCCTGTCCACAGCCTAGGCTCCTTGACAACGAAGTGGCTTCTCTCATCCTGCTGGCCAAAGACAGCATTTTGGCCAGTCAGCCAGAGGGCTGGCATCCCCCCACCCAGCCTCCGGTCTTCAACAACCGTTTGGCCATGTTTCTATGTCACTGGGCCAGCGTCACAACCGACGGCTGGATGCTGGACACATCCAAAGGGTACTCCATACAATTCAAATCCATACCCCAAGACAGAAAACTGCCCCCTCGCTCAAACCTTGGGGATCCAGAGCTCGATCTGCTGCTGCAAAGGGAGTGCTAAAAACTCTCCCTGGGAGTGATAGAAAAGGTCCCAAGGAAGCCATGGGGGAAAAGTTTCTATTTTACTACTTCTTGGTTGCCCAGCCAAACAGCGACCTGAGGCTTATCACAGACCTGAGAGCTCTGAACAAACACTTAAGGAAAATAAAATTCTGCATAGTTTCCCTATTGCAGATCATCCCAGTTATAGACCAAGGGGACTGGTTTGTGGCCCTCGACCTAAAGGAAGCTTACTTCCACGTAGTGATAAGACCCAAACACAGGGGATTCCTCAGATTTATGGTGGGAAGGAATAACTTTCAGTTTACATCCCTCCCCTTTGGTCTCTCCCTAGCTCCCTGGGTGTTCACAAAATGCATGGTGGCGGTGGCAGCACACCTGCAGAGGAGGAGTGTAAGAATCTACCCTGACCTCAATGATTGGTTAATAAAAGGGAGATCAAAACACCAGGTTCAACACAGTGTCAGAGTTACAAGAAGACAGTGCAATTATCTGGAGCTGTGCATAAACTGAGAAAAATCAAAACTCTCTCCAACCTGGAGAACAGAGTTTATAGGAGCCCTCTTAGACTCAATAAATGGGAAAGCATCTCTGCCCCATTCAAAGTTTCAGTCCATTTGCACCATCATTTCAGAGCTTCAGGATGCCCCGCTCACCACGGTCAGACAATGCCTCCAGCTCCTGGGACACGTGGCGGCCTCTACCTCTGTGATAAGAATGGCCCGCCTGAGAATGAGGCCCTTTCAGCTCTGGCTAGCAACAGCCTTCCATCCCCAGAGGCATCTGTTGGTCTCTCGTGATGTACTGGGAACGCTACAAATCTGGCAGGACCCACTCTTTGCCACGGGGGGCATTCCCTTCAAGACCGCAAACCCTACAGTAACACTGATCACTGATGCGTCGGAAATGGGGTGGAGGGCCCACATCTCGGGGGGGACTATCAACCCAGGGGAACTGGTCATTCAGGGACAGACTCTTTCACAAAAATGTGAAGATGCTCACAGCCATCTGGTTAGCCTGCAGGGCCTTCCTGGACCTGATAAGGGGGAAAACAGTCCAGGTCCTGACTGACAACACAACAGTCATGGTTTACACAAACCACCAGAGGGGTGTTCAATCCCTGAACGTTTGTGCGGAAGCTACCAACCTGTGGGAACTGGCCCTGAGGCACAACTTTACCCTGGTGGCAGCCCACCTTCCCAGCATAGACAACGGTACAGCAGACTCACTGAGCAGGACCTTCTTGTCTTGTCATGAACAGTCTCTGGACACAGACATTGTGTTCCATATTGTCAGTCGGTGGGGCAAGCCCCAGGTGGACCTTTTCACAACATGTCAGAATTGGAAGTGTCGTCTTTGCTCTCTCACGGGTCGAGAGAAAGGCTCACTCTTGGATGCCTTTCTGATCCCATGGGGTTGGTGTCCTGCTGATGTATGCGTTCCTGCCAATTTCCCTGATCCACAGCCTCCTTCTGAAGATAAAAAGGGGCAGAGCAGACATGATACTAATAGCTCTGGACTGGCCCTGGCAGCACTGGTATTCAATTATAAGGGACCTATTGATAGACACGCTGTTCCTCTTTCCCCACAGGGTGGACCTGCTAACACAGGACTTGGGTTGGTTACAGCACCCGAACCTGAGAGTGCTGTACCTGACAGCCTGGAGGCTGCGTGTTTGAATGAATCTGAGAAACTCTGTTCAGAGAGTTAAAAAGGTACTGATAGCAGTAGGAGACCCTCGACTCTCACTACATGGCTAAGTGGAGACGTTTCTCCCTCTGGTCCAGAGAAAGAGGAATAATACTGGAGTCAGCTTCTATTTGCTCCATTCTCAACTACATCTTGAACCTTAAAGATAAGGGCTTATCGACCCCCTCTCTCACTTAGCGGTGATCTCGGCCCTCCATGATAAGGTGGAAGGGGTCCCAGTGTTCTCTCACTCTATTTACACCAGGTTCCTGAAGGCTATTGAGAGGATCTACCTACAACCAAGAGATTCTGCTCCCCAGTGGGACTTAACTGTGGTGCTCTAGAGCTTAACAAAGTCACCCTATGTACCCTTGGACTCTTCTACCTTGTTGGTCCTTTTGTGGAAGGTGGCCTTTCTGGTAGCCATAACCTTGGCGAGATGGGTCTTGGAACTAAGGGCCGTCTCCTTGGAACTTCTGTATACAAGGTCCTTCACTGACAAGGTGTTGCTACACCTGCATCCATTGTTCCTCCCCAAGGCAGTCTCCCCATTCCACTTGAACCAGGATATTTGCCTCCTGGTGTTTCACCGAGAACCTCAGGTTACAGAGAAACTTGAAGTGGCACACCGTAGATGTGAGAAGGGTGCTCCTGACATACATCAAGTGCATGTGCCTGTTCCACAGGGCCTCCCAACTCCTCATTGCAGTCGTGGAACAAAAAGAACAACCAGTGACAACACAGTGCATCTCTCAGTGGATGGTGAACTGTATCAAAGATTGCTACAGAAGGTCGGGTACACCCCTCCCTGGGAGGGTCAGGGCACATTCAACAAGAGCCCATGCTGCTTCAAGGGCCTTCCTTGTGCAGGCCCCAGTCCAGATCTGCAGAGCAGTCACGTGGTTGTCAGTGCATACCTTCATGATGCACTATGCTATCATCCAACAGGCAAGAGAGGATGCTGTGTTGGGCAGAGCTGTACTCAATGTGGGTAAGCTGTAACTCTACCCACCATCCTTGGTATTGCTAGCAGTCATCTGCAACTGAATGATGTGAGCAGCGCTTGAAGAACGGTGTGTTACCAATGTAACCAGCCTTCTTTGAGATGGGCTGCTCACATACATTGAGATCCCTCCCTCTGTCCCTGCTACTTGGAATTGGTGAAAAAAAGGGACTGGGGGAGGGGGGGGGGGTCAGGGTCAGGGTCATTTATATAGCCACGGTCGCAGCGTGGAGGGAGCATTGACCACTGACTCTGAGCTGACAGGCTAGGACTGAAAGACTTTCCGGATAACTGTGTGCTGTGGCATGTAAACACCTGTAACCGAACGTATGTGAGCAGCCTATCTCGAAGAAGGATGGTTACATTGGTTTTAACACCTGAAACAAAGTGTTGGGGGGTGAGGGGGGGCAGGGGGAATGGATTTTAAAACCATTATACCCTGACCTATCTTAACTAAAGGCCTTAGCCTCCCCTCATGGTCACCTAGCCAGGCTTGACTTCTTCAGCCACCTCGGCAGGGTTGTGGGGCTTAGCTTCCCCAGATCTTCCTGAATGCACACATGCCATGGTCTAATTCTGGCTGTTGTGTGGAAGTTGTGGCTAGTGATGTATTCTGTATGGCCACCTCTGGCCTTAAACTCTAACTCTGATCTCTTTGCAAACTACTGTCTTATAGTTCTCAGGCCTCTTCCCACCTTGGCACTGCCTCTTGAATTCTCAAGTGTTTGCTGAGAAATAAACTGGAGCAGGTCTCCCTGTCCTGCTTGTTAATCCTCACAGCTGTGCCCTCATTAACCTCAACCAAGATAGTACTATGGTAACATGGCAAGAGCCAGGCCAACATCAAGTTTCCTTTCTGTAAGTTCACCCATCTTCGAAGCATCTGAGGAAGTGGGATTTTCTCCCACGAAAGCTCATGCAGTAAATAAATCTGTTAGTCTTAAAGTGCCACAGAACTGCTTGTTGTTTTTTAGGTCAACAGAGTCATTTGCCTTCCCTTCCACTGTGAAAGGGAATTGCTTCCGAGTTTTGCTCCTACCACTGAAAGGAGATCACGGTTTGGGACATTCCCAGTTCCATGTAATCCCTGCCTTAACTCAGATGTCCCTAAAAGACTGCTGGGAAGACCTCCCCAGCCTGGAACTTGAGCATGCGGATAAATTAAATGATGTGGCCAAAAAGCAAAGAGTTACTAGGCCAGAAAGTTATCAGCTGTTGCCCGGACCAGAGCCCGATGATGATTTAATTGAATCACCTTAAGCTTGCTGCTGCTACAGGCTGTCCAAGAAAGTTCCAAAGAGGTAGCTGTGTTAGTCTAGTTCAGCCAAAAAAATGAGTTCTGTGGCACTTTTAAAGACTAACAAATTTGTGTGCTGCATAAACTTTAGTGCAGGGGTCTCAAACTCAAATAACCACAAGGGCCGCATGAAGAATAGTACAGGGCCACAAGAAGACTAGTACATTAGCTTGAGGGCCACACCACTGAAACCCTTTTGTACAACGCTATTGCAAATATCAGTAACAATATTGTCATTGTGGACCACCGGAAATAGCTTTAGGGGCTGCATGTGGCCTGCGGGCTGCATGTTTGGGACCGCTGCTTTAGTGGGAGAAAAAAGGACATCAACCTGTCTAAGAAAGGAGACTGAAAGGTTCCACATGCTGAACATTCAGGATGCCTTTAGAATTGTCTGTCTGTGTGCTAATGAACCAACAGCTGGGACCCAGTACAAAAGTTCAAGCATTCATCACTCTCCTCTTGTTTAATGAAAATTGACGTTATTGGCTTTTTGTGAGCTTTTGTTTCGCTTCCTCTGTTTGCTGGGATGCTACTAAACCTCATGCTTTTAATCTTGGCTTGAGTTTAGAGGCAAAATGGGTAAGCATGTGGGGGGCATTTTGTTTGTAGAACCTCTGCTTCTCCATGGGTTCCTTGACTCCTTTGAGAGATTCTTGTAAGGTATTAAACATGCTTGAACACCAGCTTTGACAGGCTTTTGGAGAGAAGACTTGAAATTCAGCAGCTTGGCCTCCAGTGGTAGAGAGCTTGCCGCTGGTGGCTCCACGGGGAGAAATCTGTGTTAGCACAGGAATGGGGGACAGCTTCTGGGTCAGGGGCACTGTTCCCTCTAAGCTGTGCGCGTGTGCGCACGCACACAGGTCATGAAACCTGCACACACACAAAAATAAGGTGTGCACAAAAAAATTCAATAGTGGTAATATTGGTGCTCACAAAGAAATGTTTTTGCGCACACAAAGAAACTGTTTGCACACACCGTCTATGAGTAATTAGAGGGCACATTGGTCAGGGGTGTCTCATGTTGGGGCATATGGAACTGGTTTGCTCTAGAGAGTCTAGACCAGGTGTGGCCAAACTGTGGCTCAGGAGCTGCATGTGGCTCTTGAATGAAAAAGTGTGGCTCGCAGAAGAGTGTCTGCAAATTACTTTAGTAGGTAAAAATATATGGCTATATGCCTCAGTGCATCTCTTGAAGGTTTAATAATCAACTTGTGTGGCCCTTGAGTTCCATATGTTTGGCCATCCCTAGTCTAGACTGCATCAGTGCAGTGTGCAGCAAACACAGACCTGAGTTATTTTTAAAATCCTTTGGCCTGGGATTCTGGCTGAGGACTCATCCCAGCAGATGACACATATTATAAAGGCTTACATAGCATATGACCTTGGGAATGTTTCTGCAAGAGCCAAGCTTCTTTTTCCTGGAATGAGCTGAGGACCAGGCTAGCAGTCATACCAAGATTGTGTTGATCTGCCAATAGCACAGCTTGAAACCTCTCAGAAACAAGTGTCTGAGAAACTGCAGCCTCCTTCCTGGGGGCAAGAGGTGTGGGCGCTCGCTTGTGAGGAACTGGAAGGACCTCCCCCACCCCCAAAGTAATTTCACTAATTGATCACAGAACAGCTGGGAACAGCTTTTGTTATTACAGGCCCGGCTTGTGGGCCAGTCCCCCACGCCAATCCTGTCCCTGAACAAGAAATCTGTCATCCAGTCACTTCCTCTGAGGAACTCTCTATTTTGTGGAAGGCTTTATTTAACAGTGATCTGTATGGGGAGAGAATAGCTCCCTGCCCTTCCCACACTCTCAGCAGATCACCAAGACCTGTCCCATTTGGGCATGTTTGGTTTCGTGCCCCAGCCCTCTTTTTAGTTTTGCCTGGAGATGCATCAGCATGGCCACACCTAGCCTCTCCTGGAGACTGCAGAGAGCTGCCTGTGCACTCCTGGAGACTGGGTGTGGATATGTGTAAGACTCTTTAACAAAAAAACCTTTTCCTCCCACATATCGCTCTGTGTTTGAGTTAAATCCCTGCTGCCAACATACCGCTCCCTTCAGAGGGAAGAGGATGCTGGGTCAACAAGGGACACTTTTATTTCACATAAACAAAAGTGGCTCAATTTGATTGCAGGGTGCATGTGATTGCTGAGAAAAGGGTGAGGAGGGCTGGGGAGGAGAAGCAGAGCCCTATCTCTTCATCCTCACTGGGGAATCTCTAAAACACAGATCTCAGGGCAGGGTGTCTTCCCATCTGGGCCAAAGCCCCCAACAAGATAAAGCTTGTCATTCCAAAGGCACGTGCGGTGTCCTACTCTCTTCTGGCCCCGATCCGAGCAGGGGAAGCAGTACCAGCTTGGTGGAGAGCATCCTGTAAAATACAGTGAGAAGGGAATAGTCTGATGCTGTCAGAAAGCCAGGGCAAAGTTGATGTCACCCTCCACGCTCAGCCCTCCTCCCCACTTTGCTGTGTCAGTTCTCAAACTTTTCTCTAGGTCAGATCTACTGTACTCTGACAGACCTGAGACTCCTCCAGGGTTTAAATAAAACACTGTGAAAGAATGGGATCTAGGGAGGCCAGGGAACTCCTGGCTTCTAACCCCAACACTGTTCCATGGTGACCTTGGGCAATCACCTCCCTGATCATACCTTAGTTTCCCCATCAGTGAAATGGGGATCACAGCTCTGTCACAGAAGAGCTGTTATGATTCTTGCACATTTGTAAAGAGTTTTTAAATTATTGGGGGCAGCATGCTGCAGGGACTGGTACTCTGCTTCCTCCAGATGGCCCATCAAGTCTAGTCTCTGATCTCTGACAGCAGCTAGGGCCAGAAGCATCAGAGGAAGGTATTAATGACCAGCTCCTTCCCCCTGCCAAACATACCCTACCATGTACCATGCAATACCATGGAAGACATTCCTTCCTGACCTCCAACCAGCTCATGCCCATGAGGACTGAGAGCTCTTTGAAACTTCTTCTAGTTAGGATGACTACAGAGGCTGTCTTCAGCTGTATCAATGTTACAATCCTTTCTTTGTAATTCTAGTTAATCAATTTGCCTCCATTGCAATCTGCACCAGTGAGATCCACTAGGTAACGATAATGTTGCAGCACAAAGTATTTCCTTTTTTCCCGTTCCAAGGTGTTGCCTTATGAAAATGACCAGTGGCAGCTTCCAGAGAGGGCAGGGGAGATTGCCACTAGTCACCGATAAACCTCTCCCCTTACTCATCACCCAAAGGGGACAGGCTCCTCCCACCTTTATAACTTCGCTCAGGGTTCAGGATCCTCACCTAGAACACGAGCAACACTTGGTTCAAATCCCTCTTCCTCTCCTCACCCTCCAAGGGGAAGGTATTCGAACAAGAATCTGCCACCACTGAGCTATAGGACATTCTGAGGTGGGGATCTGTCAGTCTGTGTTGATGAAGTTGTTGCATTTCAAATAAGAGTTAGTGGAGTAGGCAGATTGGTCCCTCTCGTCCTAAACGAGAGCTTGAACCAAAGCACAGAGTCATTCTCATGCTTGTATTTTTCTCTGCCCAGCCCACAGTGAAGAGTTTCAGCAGGAGATGCTGAACATCAGAATAGCCCAGGGGTTTGGGGTACACATCTGAGAGGTGGAAGATTGCTATTCTTATTCCTTCCCCACATCGGGGAGAGGAGGGGGCGGGGGAGAATGACTTGAACTGGGTTCCCACATCACCTAACCACTGAGTTAAGGGAGGGGTCTCCTGCATCCCCTTGCCACAAAAATCCACAGATACCAACCTCCAAAGACAGGTCCTGGCTGTGGAGCACACTGCAGGGCTTAAGACACACCCCTGGTCAGTATCTCCCATTGGCAAGCTAAGGTCCTTAAATACTCGCATGTTGACTTCTGTAAATGGCAGACTGAAACAATTAACCCCATTGGCCAGTAGTAAACTTGGGGATGAACTGAGATTGTGAATTGCAGCAGGTGCCTGTGACATTGTCTATGCCTGGGCTAAAGGAGAATCCCCATGAGCTCTGTGCAGTACAGGAGATATGATATGTGGATGCAGCAATTCTGATTCCACCCAGTAGAGGTCAGTAGCACACACATAAACCTGTACTCTCCTCTCTTACTTGTATCATAAACATAGAGCTCGTTACAGACGGTGTCTCGCCCCTTCGTTAGGGACTCCCCACCGAAGGCCACTGCGAAGGGACCCACCACCGTACAGGACTGGTGCCTCAGGCCTTTCGGAGCCTGCCGTGAGCCATTCTCAGAGCCAACTAAACGGGAGAGTTGCTCTGTGAGCTTGGGGGCATGGATAGACTCTACCTAGGAAGAAGGAAAGGAAAGGACGGTCAGTTTGTGGACTTGCTTGCTCGTCTGCTCCAGCCCCAGTCTCTCCCACAGGGTGGCACTGTGGGGAATAGGGCAAGAGTGCTGGCTGTGATGGGAGCTCCTGGCTACTCCAGCCTAGCTCCTCCCAGCAGGGGGTGCTATGGGGCATGGGGCAGGAGCGAAGGGCTCTTTCAAGGGCCATCAGACACTCACATGGATCTTCCCCTTGCCCCAACGCCCAGCCACCTCGCAGTCAGAGGAGTCGCGGCCCCCAAACACCACCAGCTGGTAGCCACCAACATCGCGGAGCAGCATGGCTGAGTGTCCAGCCCGTGAGGCTGTGCGTGACTCCTCCTCCTTGTACCTAGGGCACAGAGAGGCGTTACAGGAGCTTGGATGGGTCACCCAGCCCACTCATAGTGCCCAGGGATGGCAACTTAGGGGACCATCTGAGACCCAAGTACAAGGGTTTGGGATGGGGTGGATTTCCCCATAGGTTGGACCAAAACCCTGGATTCCAAGTCTCCTGGGCACTACGCAGCTGATAATCCAGATCTGGTGCCCAGCAGGCACTGGGCTTCCCAGTGCTGGGCACAGCCTGGATGGCTCCCTGCCCCACAGCCTGCAGCTCAGGGGGATAGCCCAGGAGTCTGGGGACCACACAGTCCTAGGTGAATCCCTCTAAAGGGAACACCCAAATTTGAAACCTCTGCCCAATTTTAATCAGTCACCCTGCAGAGAGGAGGGCAACTTCAGCTGGCCGTTCCATGTCAACATGTGCCTCTCTCAATGGCAACCCATCTCCCTCCCCACAAGGCTGACGAGGGAGCAGCTTATCTCGTGCCCCCTGAGCCAGAGGAAGAGTATCCTGGGGGGAGAAAGCAGGAAAGATAGGGGGTTCATAGGGCTCCTCAAGAAGAAATGAGAGCAGGGAAAGGCCAGGGCACTGCTCACAGGCTGCATATTGCATTAGCATGGGGTGGGCTGGCAGTGAGGATGGGGGCCAGTCACATGGCCTGACTGAGAAGGTCCCCAGATTAGATCCAAGGGGGTGACTCCCTGGCTTATGGTCCCATTTCCTGGCCTCCGGGCTTTCCTGACCCTAACATCCACACCTGGAGTGCCTTTAACCACAAGAAGCTTCCCAAGTGGAGTGGGAGGGTGGCTAGGCCCCATTTGGCCTCTGTTTTTTGACTAGACCCCAACCAATCCTAAGGACAAAGGGTACCCTGGCTCCCACACCCTTTATGCCAAAGCTAGAGAGAGTGTGTGTGTGTGTGTGGGGGGGGGGGGGGTTGATCCAGTGCCAGAGCCCCCTCCAGGAGGCAGGGACCTACCAGTAGGTCTTGGTTGCAGGGTTGACGCGCAGGGTGTAGATGCTGGCGAAGCGCCGCTGGGTGCGGAGCCCACCCTCTCTGCCCACCACCCGCAGCTCGTGCTCGGACACCTTAGTGCAGGTGTGGCTGCTGAGCCCCACGGGTGGGTCGTTGGAGGGCCCCTCGGCCCAGCGCTCCCACTGTCCCTGCTCAGTGTCCCAGCAACATACGGCCGAGACCCTGCGGGCACCATCCCAACCGCCTACCACGCACAGCCAGCGGTTGGCCAACACTGCCGTGTCATGGTGGCTGCGGTGGCATCTGCCATCAGGGGACACTGTCTCAGCTGTCAGCAATGTGGGGTCAAAGGCCACTATGTCCCCCAGGGGGGGCTCCTTGGGATCGCATGACTTCAGCCCACCAAAGAGCAGCAATTTCCCTTGCACCACATCGCATGAGTGATATGCACGTGCAAACAGGGCATCCTGTGCGATGGGCTTCCACGCCCAGCTGCTGCATGTGGCCATTGTGTCAGCTCTGACCTGAAAGGGCAAAGCAACACCTGCCAAAGGACTTGCCGTTCACCTGTAAGGGAAGCAGAGGGGTTAGCGAGCCGCCAGTCAGGACTCCCCGGTTTTACTGCTGTCTCAGTCCCTGCCTGCTGGGTGAGGTGATGTCGGGCATCTCTACAGCTGGGCTATCAACACAGTATTTGTGTTATCTAGTCTACATGTTCATCATCCTCTGCTGGATGCAATCACAATGAGACAACCTGTGTGTCATAGGCGCTACATTGCTAAGATGGTGATTCTCCCCCAAGCCTGCAATATCTCAGATAAAGGCTTCCCACCAACTATAGGGGCACGTCTACACAGCACTTTTATTTCGAAATAACACTCGTTATTTCGAAATAAAAGAAATTAGGTCTACATGACGTTTTCTTATTTCGAAAGGACGGACCTCGTCCTTTC
>ML682099.1:3188460-3222455 GCA_007922195.1 Podocnemis expansa
AAGATGGAAGTGCTCAGCAATTATTTTTTTGTGATTTCTGATATCAGTTCTATGTTCATTTATTCTTTTGCGCAGGGATCATCCTGTTTGTCCAATGTATAAGGTGTTGGGGCATTTCTGGCACATGATGGCATAAACCACATTAGTAGATGAGCAGGTAAATGAGCCTTTGATGGAGTAGCAGGCTTGATTAGGACCTGTGATGGTGTCTGTTGTGCAAATATGTGGGCAGACTTGGCAGCGTGGTTTGTTGCAGGGGTGTGTGCCTGCTTCAATGTTTCTGTTGTTAGATCTGTAGTTGCTGGTGAGTATCTGTTTAAGACTGGGTGGCTGTCTCTAGGCAAGGAGAGGTCTGTCTCCCAAGGCTTGAGAGAGAGAGGGATCATCTTTTAGAATAGGCTGTAGGTCCTTAATGATCTGTTGCAGAGGTCGGACTTGAGGATTGTATGTGGTGACTAGTGGTTTTCTGTTGGTTTCTTTCTTGGGCCTCTCCTGTAGTAGATGACTTTGGGGAACCCGTCTAGCTCTGTCAGTTTCATAGAAAGTCATCAAATATTACATGCTGAACATGGCCAACAAAGAAACAGTATTTCTTTACGTTGTTGCGTAGTGGGGGCTTTAATAGACACCTTTGGCATCTCATTAAATATGTCCTTTGTTAGTCACATCTTAGAGCACAAGTGCACTTTCACATTTGCACAATAAAACAAGGTTTGCAGTATCTCAGCTGGCCTCTCACTTTGCTTGATTCTTGCCTCTCCCTGACAGCCTGGCAACACCTGGCCCCTTCTGTTCGTGCCTGCCCAGCATGGCTGGCAACAGTCGAGGAGGTTTGAGGAAAACAAGTGCAGAAGGTTCCTTCCACGAGATTCCAGAGAGGTCTAGAGCAGTCTGAGGTTAGTGACAAGCCCCAAGCCGGGGATATCTGAAACGCGGTTTATTTTCCCTTTAGTTACAAACATCAAAAACAGCTTTCTGCGCCCAGCACCTCCCAAGCTCAGCCAGACCCTAAGCTGTTGCCTTCCTCTAAATCTGGCCCTGGAAATGTTAACTAGGAGAGCCATCCCTAGGGGGGTGCAGGGACCCCAGATGAATCACCCTCTGTGGAGCTCCCACTCCCCACCGCCAGCACTGGGGGCGGGGTGGGCTGGCAGCTCTGAATTGGGCTGCCACTTTTGGCGGTCCCTGGCATGGGGGGGGGCAGCGGTGCAGGCCCCATGGGGCCCCCCAAAGTATGGGGCCCTGGGCAGCTGCTCCTCTCACTCTACTCTAGGGATGGCCCTGTTAACTAGATAGGGTGAACACTCTGCCCTGATGGCAAAAATAATTTGGTGGAGGCAGAGGATTTCCCTCTTCCCCCTTAATGGACCTGTACAGCTCAGCACCCATTCTCAGGCTGCTGTTCTTAAAGATTCAGTTCCAAAGGGGTAGCTGTGTTAGTCTCGTTCAGCAAAACAAGCAAGGGAGAAAAGTGCCACAGGACTCCTTGTTTGTTTTAAAGATTCAGAGCACCCCAATGCCCGATAAAGCACCCCTTCCCTGTCTATATGATGTATTGAGCTGCCAAAGATGATTGGATTGAGTGAAATATTTTACCTACACATGCCTCCAAAAATTGTAATTGTTATAAACATTATTCATGTTTGAAAGAATCCCTGATCAGTTTATATATGAGCAATAAAGCCACACAGCAGTGCACAGACTTGTTTTATGTGCTCTCACGGGGATACTCAAATTGCAAGTGGCTCGTTATTGTGTCTTCTGCAGCTCTTTGCAGCATATGATATGAAAACATGGTGTCACTTACCAATCCAAGTTGCTAATTAGTCAGGGTGCCTTTACTATATCAAACAAACACAAGGAGTCTTGTGTCACTTAAAATGTAACAAATTTATTTTTTGCATGAGCTTTTGTGGAGAAAATTCCACTTTGTCAGACATTCTGAAGAGTTTATTATGTAGAGTACTTGGTCAGCCATTTTGCTGTGAGAATAATACATATAGATAAATAACCACTGACAAAGGCCATCTCCATTGATGGAAGGGCACGTTCTATGAGGAAATCTTGTCCAATGCATGTAGCAGTGATGGGGGTGTGTGCGTTTGTGTGTGTGTCTATATAATGACCAGTGTTCTGCCTAATGGCTTGTGTTTAGAAGTATTTGAAATATGGTTTGTGTGGACAAGTTCCAAAAGGAAGCTGTGTTAGTCTAGTTCAGTAAAATAAACAAGGAGTCCTGCGGCAAAAACTAACAAATTGATTTATTGCATTAACTTTCGTGGGAGAAAATCTGACTTCGTCAGATGCTTTGAAGATGGAAGACCTTACAGAATGAGAGGAAATAAATGCAGGCAAGTGTAAGTAATGGGATCCGGTCACACTGTAACAGCAAATCAAAGGCATTGTTAAGATTCAAACACATTCTAAAAGTAGGGGGGGGTCAGCATTTTAATCCTCCTGATTGCTCCATTGACGATTTACTAATTGTTGTGCTCAGACACGTGAATGCCAGATCAAGGCTTCAAAGAGAAGCTGTGGAGATTGAATTTATTTGCAAATCTGATCGCATTGCTTCAGCGCTTAATAGGGACTTTGGATTTTTCTCTCATTACAACAGATGATTTGACCTCATCTTCCTCTATATGCTGTTCCCCAGTGTTTAAATCTTTACAATGGCTTTGATTTGCTGTTACAGTATGACTGTTCCCATGACCTGTACTTCCGTGCATTTATTTCCTCCGATTCTATAAGTTCCCCTATCTTCAAAGCATCTGACGAAGTGGGATTTTCTGTGACAAAAGCTCATGCAATAAATCAGTTTGTTAGTCTTTAAGTGCCACAGGACTTCTTGTGTGGTATATGTGAAGTAGTTGGAGCCTTACTGGCTGAAGGAGATTAAGGCGGGTGAGGTACTACTAGGGTTACCAGATACCAAAGCATGGAAAGGAGGACAGGGAAGTACGAAAAGGAGGACATTGGAGGACACGTGCAGCAAATCTGGTATTGATGTAATATTCTTCTGGTTTTAGGGGACCCTAGAAGCCTTCCCCCTAAAAATAGGGTATTCTGTTGCATTCCAGCATACATTAACCCCAGTAAGAAAAAGCCAGACAAACTCATGTATTTTTAAAATGCCTGCTGGATGGAGGACATGAAGGTAAAAAGGAGGATATGTCCTCTTTTTGTCTGACATCTGGTAAGCCTAGATTATACTGTTTACAGCACTTTCCACATCTCCAGTGTTTTGTGTGCATTAACTGTGTGTTTACTGTAGAAACTCTGTCCTAGCTACCATGGAAAGAACCTAATAGGAAACAGCTGTGCCTTCTTGAAGGGTTTTACCATACAATGGCCCCGTGGTTTAACTCTGTAGCGTGCCTTTCCCAATTGCCAAAATGCCTTTCTTTATTAGAGTCCCCTTTTAAAATAGAGATTTCACAAATGCTGTCTCCATTCATCACAGCTTGCTACACCTGGATCAGGGGAAGATAGGGGATGGGGAACAATGAGAGGTTGCACATTATGATGGGAAAGTCCTCATCCATCAGAATTTGCTCTCTTGCACTAGAGGTTGGACAGGCCAGTCAAAGAGACCCCTTAGGGGTCAAAACAAACCAGGAGTCCTGTGGCACTTTTAAAGACTAACAAATTTATTTATCACGTGAGCTTTTGTGGGAGAAAATCCCACTTCATCAGATGCTTGAAGTGTCTGATGAAATGGGATTTTCTCTCCCGAAAACTCATGCAGTAAATAAATTGGTTAGTCTTTAAGTGCCACAGGGCTCTTTGGCTGTGTTCACACACAGGCATTATTTTGATACAAGTTGTGTCGAAACAACTTGTATCGAAATAATGCCTTATTTCGAAATAACTTAATTCGAATTAACAGTTTGTTAATTCGAATTAAGGAAAAAAGCTCAAAGCGAAATAGCAGGTTCAGGCAACAGTTATTTTGAAACAAGTCACTGTTGTTTCGAAACTACATGTTCGCACGGCATTGTTTCGAAACAATCGTTTCGAAACAACGTTGTTTCGTCCCCGCATGGGGTTTAACTTGTTTCGAAACAATGCCATTGTTTCGAAACAACGGGAACCGTTGTTTCGAAACAACCGTGCGTTGTGTGAACAGCCTAAATCTTATTTCGAAACAACCTCTGTTGTTTCGAAATAAGAGGGCTGTGTGAACACAGCCATGGAGAATTACCTAGTATTAATATAACTGTTATTACCATATTATGTGATGGAAAATGGGTAATGATTAATGAATGCAGCATTAAAACTGCACAAAGTCATGGGGTTTAAGTTGTTTCAAAACAATGCCGTTGTTTCAAAACAACGGATGCCGTTGTTTCGAAACAACCGTGCGTCGTGTGAACAGGGTATTTCTTATTTCAAAACAACCTCTGTTGTTTCGAAATAAGAGTGCTGTGTGAACACAGCCTTTGTTTTGCTGAACTAGACTAACACAGCTACCCCTTTGGAACTTAGGGATCAGTAATTTCTACAGTAGCAGACTGTGCTAGCAGCCATTGAAACATGTCACCAACCTTGTCTGAAAGGGCTGACTCAGTGTGATTTCTGGGAACAAGCAGCACAGAGACCTGGCAAGGGGAGAGTGACTCAGCCCAGCTCCCAGTGGTGGGAGGGCGACTTGTTTGCATTTGATGTCCTTGGGGACCTGGGAGAAGGGCAGTGGAATAGCTTTCAAGCAACTGCTGGCAATGCTGGGAATGGCACAGTGTTGGGTGCCAGGACTGTTGGGTTCTGTCACTATTCATGAGAAGTGTCTAGTCTAGTGGTTAGAGCAGTGGGCTGGACACCTGCGTTCTAGCCCCTTCAGTGGGATGGTTATGTGGGAAGGGGCTTCTAGTGTTTAAAGCAGGTAGTTGGGGAATGGGACTTCTGGAGTTCTCTTCCCTCCACGGTGATTGCTTGGGGGACTGGTGATTAGAGCTGGGAGTCAAGGCTGCTGGGTGGCAGTGGTTAGAGCAGGGGCTTGGGAGTCAGGACTCCAGGGATTTTTTCTCAGCTTTGAAGAGTGGGGTCTAGGCATAATGTTCAGGAGTTAGGGCTCCTGGCTCTCTGACCTTGTGTGAGTTTTCTTTCCTTGCCTTCTGCCTCAGTTTCCCAAACTATAAAATGGGTTTAATATCCCACCTCTCAGGGGGCTTGTAAGATTTATGAAAGGCTTTGACATCCCTCAGTGCCATTTCCTAGGCTGCCACTCCAGCCTGGCCTCTCAATGCACAGAGTTGAGACCCTGTCTCAATGGGGTCTTTGGCAGACCATTCAGAACACTTTTTGGAAGAGGAAGGGTTTGTCCAGGTCTCCTAGTTGACATTGCCCATTATCTCTGCTGTGCGGCATCCTGTGTCCCATGCTACACTCCACCCGAGAAGCAGCTGCATCTCCGTGAGAAGCAGGACTTTGCAAAGAGCCAGAGAAATGGCCCCCTTGTCTGATGCAAGACTGATTCCTGCAAGTCCAGCCTGGTTCTCAGTGGTGCCGGTGATGAAGCTCCTGGGAAGAACGGAGTTGGAGTCAAAGGATTCCTTTGGGGTGAGTCTGTCCTCATGTGAGTACATTGCAGGGAGGGCAGCAATCCTAGCTGTTGTGTGTGCCAGGCTTTAAGGGGAAGCCACACAAGGAAAGTCCCTCACTTGGGGGTTAGTAGAGAAGGTGCAACCCAAGGGAATTTCTGCCCAGGAAAATGAAACTTGCTGTATGTGTGAGCTGAGACGCCAGCAGCGTTAACAGCTGCCGCATTCCACCTCAGAGGATGCTGCAGTGAATGCACCAGCAGGGCTTCAAGGGCTGCTTAGGTCGCATGACCTGGCTCCAAGGGGACAGCATAGGTGGGTGGAGGAGAGGACAACATGGTGCCTGAGCTGCTGTGGGACATGACTGAGGGAGCAGTTGGACAGATGGGGTTGGGACTGACAGTGGGACATGGTGCCAGGCAGGCTGTTTACTGTACACAGTTGTGCTGACTGTTTGATACTGGTTCTGAGCTCTCTGTTTACTGAGTCCCCTTCCAGTGACCTCCACACCCTCCCCAACTCCCTAGGACCTGCTTGGGCTGGAACTGGTTTCAAGGCAGGAGGGAGCAGCTTCAACCTTGGCCTGTCTGCCTCTCTGCTGTATAAACCCATGTGAAGGCCGGACACAATTCAGGTGACAGCTCACAGCCTGCCAGCAGCAGGGGCAGAGAGGAGAGGAGAGAGTTAGAGAGCAGCAGGTAGGAACTCTTTCTTTCTGCAACACCATTTGCTATCTGGCCCTGTATGAGCAGTGGACTGGGAATCAGGCTCCATGGTTCTATCCCTGCTGCTGGGAGGAGAGTGGGGTCTAATGGATGGAGCAGAAAGGCCTGGGAGTCAGGAGTCCTGGCTTCTATCCCCAGCCCTGGGAAAGGAGCTTGGTTAGTGGTTAGAGCAGGGGTGCTGGGAGTCAGGATCCCTGGGTTCTGTACCTATCTTTGGGAGTGGGGTGTGGTTGAGAGCCCAGAGGATTTGCAGACATGGCCACCTGGCAGTCTCTTGCTGTTATGCAAGCTCTGCCATTAGGACACAGCAAATCCCTTCTCAGAGAGATGTCCCCCTTCCCCAGCCTTGAGGTTGTCTGCTCAGAGTTAGCCCCTTCATTTATACACTGGGGTTCTCCAGCCTGGCTCACTGATACCCATGGATGGTCACTGTTGAGCTAGCCAAGAGCATGACTGGAGCAAGCATTGGAAAGGGGGGTGCTTTGAGGAGGGCTTCAGGCATCCCCAGGTCAGAGGGACCCCTGGAGCCCGTGACGGACCTGACACTGAGTGACGCAATGTGGTCAGTCTCCGCTGTCTGCCCAGTGGGGCAGCAAAGATCACTTCACACCCATGAGGCCCTGCTCTGGCTAACAGGCAAAGATTATTAGCCCCCCATTTTACTATGGGAGTTGCTGGCCTGAGTCTCACACGAGAACCCAGCAGTCCTGCTCCAAATGCCTTCCCTTACCCAGCCAGGTGACCTGCTTTCTAAAACCCTGCTCTTCCAGTGCAACCTCTTGTTCACTGCTCTGTTTCCTAGGTCACAGTCTCTGGGGTCCCAGATACTCCCAAGTATCAGCTCAGTTGTGCCTGAGGATGTGAGGACTGAAGCTGTGCTGTAGGGAAACTGAGGTGACGCAAGCCCAAGGCTTATGCCACTGAGCTTGGCTAGCAGATTTTGGGCATGTCCGGTCAGCCTCACTGGCTGACTGAGCTCCGAGAAAGAGGCCTGTGCTGGACTTTTGCACTCATTAGTATGGCTTGTGCTTTCCTGGGGTTTTGGCAGGTGCAGCTCCCTTCTCAGCAGGGCTGGGCTCTCCTCAGGGGCTGGCACAGAAGTTGGTCCCCCCCCCCAGCCCCTACAGCAGGCAAATGAAAACAAAACATGCCCTTTGCTGTGGCTGCCCATGACAGGTCCTTCCCAGCTGGTGCTGCCTGTGCCTTGCCTGTGGTGGGAACAGAACCAGGTCCTGCTTATGTGAAATGGCTCCATGGCCTGAGCTAAAAACGCCCCTCTTTTAGCTGAGGCTGTTGCAGACTCATCACACTTGATGTGTATCCCAGCCACAACTTGAGGAGGCAGGGGGCAGTGTCATGGTGCAGGTTTGACACAGTTCAGGCTGCTGCAAACTGTCCAGAGCTTTCTGCCATCCATGGTGAAGGGTGGTGATGGAGATGATGGTGTGAAACGAGCTAATGGGTTCTCAGCTCAGCAGCTAACAGCAGCAGGGTATCCATGAGTTTTAAAGTACCTTGGCTCAAGTGCTTCTGCCCTGGCTGGCATGCTTAGCAGAGAGGCCAAGGAGAGGAAAGGCCATGGAGTCTGAGCTAATGCAACAAGGAAAGGTCCATGCCAGACAGGGTGGTGGGGTACAAAGCCTATGTAAACCAAGCAGCTGATGCCCCTGGCAGCAGCAATATCTGATTCTTCAGGGGAAGGTGACCCTAGTCCTGCTAGGTGTTGTGGGTCAGTTGTGCAGCATGCTGTGTCCTCTCTCCGTCCGGGTGGGTGGGTCATGTCCTAAAGCCTGTGGTTCAACTGGCAACCTTTGTGTTAGTGCAGCTGTAAACGTCACCCCATTTCCCAGCCCCAGGGTGACTTGGTCACCCTCAGCAAAGATTTCCTCAGAGTGCACAGGCAGAAATGGCATTTTCCTTTAATTCCTTTCCATTCCTCAGAGACAGACTTCATCGAGTGACACACCCTAGTTCCCATCCCCTGTCAAGGGAGTCACAGTTCCTGGGTTCTGTTCCCCGCTCTGGAATGGGAGTGAGTCTAGTGGTTGGAGCAAAGAGGACATGCCTACAGAGTCACATACAGTACATGCTATTCCCTGACTCTATTACTCCCTTAGGCAGGCTTTGGCAGTTTGAGATGAGAAATCTCCTCTCAGTTAGATTGCCTTCTCCTGTCCCAGGGAGATTATTTCCCTGCAGAACAAGAAAGACTGAGCCCATGGAATAAGATGGTCATAACTATCCCCTCTGGCCTTGATCTAGGTTAAATAATTTGCTGCCGAACCAGCAAGGAGCACTCATGTGTCTTTCTAGTGGGTCCCATGGAGAGCTTTTTCAGCCCCCTCCCCATATTTCTTCCTGGACAGGCATTATAGGCTGAGCACATTTCTTAAGGAGCTTGAGTGAGCCAAAAATGTGACCCACTCTGGGGTTGGCAGTACTGATGTTAGAGGGCTCATCCTTTTGGGTGCTCTGTGTTACCTGTCTCCAGACCAGCTGAGGAATAAACCCAGATAAAGACTGAACTTGAGCAGTACTGAGGTTCATTTATAAATATGGATTTTTAGTTGTATGGCAGCGATACTTACGCACACACTACATTCACACCAGCAACCTGGAGGCTGACTGCAGGTGTGGGCGCAGATTAATTTTGATTTTGCAGGTGGCTGAGGTTGGCTGGGCTACAGCTACCCAGAGATTGGCTGCAAGGTGACGAGAGTCCCTTTGGATCCACAAGAGGGCTCTGATGTTTCTTGTCTGGTCCCGAGTCTGGTGCACTGTTACATTTTTTTCTCTCTCCTCTTGATGTTTGTTCTGGAGTTTTATACCATTTTGCCTAGCCCCTGTTTGCTTATGCTTTATTTGGTTGCAGGTGTAATTCAAGCCTCATGATTGTTTTTTCCGTTCACTTACACTTCCTCATTCATTCCATATGTTAAGAGATTACATATTTATAAGCATAAACACAATTGATTCAATTACAGATTACTTGCTTTATTTGGGTATGTAGGGAAAATACCGTCATACAGTAAGCATGCATTTTAAAATCACTGGGGGCTTTCTGTTACTTGTGGTTTTGTTTGCTTGTGGTTACACAGGCAAAGCTAGCATACATGGAAAGAGAGGTATAAGAGAAAACCTACTCAGACTATACTTAAGATGTCACATGCAGGGGTAGGGAGGCACCTGGCTACACCCTGTACCCAGAATTCTTGGCTGTTTTTCTCTTGGTTAGGAGCAGGGATTTTAAACCTGCTCCAGCCCCAGGGATCTGTCCTTCCCCCTTTGCTTTATGAGACCTGATCTGTCCTCTTGCTCCCAATGAGGGCAAGAGTTCTAACTAAACCTCCCACACTGTGTGGACACATGTACTGGTGCCCCAACACCTGTGGAGCCATGAGGCAGCCAACTAGATCTGTAGGGCACAGCAGAGCCCTGATAGGTTTGGATTAAACATGTCTCTCTTTGGAAATGCAGACACCACCGTAACCTGGAGCTGACCCCCTGCAGCGCAGGAGCCATGGAGTTCTCCAAGCTGCCCAGGATAGAGGATATGGAGAAGGAGAGTGAGCTTGGGTTTGTCCATGGTGTCTCCGGGCCAGGTAGGGTGACAGGGATGTAGCTTCGAAGGGCAGGCAGACTTTGGGAGCCAATACGGTGCTAGGAAATAGCCCAACTGAGACAAACTGGGGCCTATCTACCCTGAGGGTCTGCACTGCCGGCCATGAGTCCTGGCTGCAGAATTTATGTCCTGGGCATGCTTGGTAAGAATCATGTTTTTCCACAGAACAAAGGGGACAGGAATGAAATCTGGATCCCCCCTCCCCGTTTTAAAGTAAAATTTAGGCATTTGTTGTTATTTAATTGAAACAGCTGGTTTACATGTGCATCCAGTTATTTACTTTCCCATGGCTGATTCTTGACTTTCTTCCCATTGTCTGTAGCTAAGGGGTACTCTTCAAGATGTTAGAGAGATTTCAGATTTCACAATGACCTTTCTTTTACCCATCTGCCCCCCACGATACCAAGAAGTTTGACACAACTTTAGCAGCCCTCATGAGACAGCAATGCCCACCCACATGCCGTGGTTTCTTGCCTCTTGCATGTTCACAGGGAGCTCTGCCTTCTGATAGCCAGTCTGTGTATTGAAAAATGGTCCCAGTAACTTGTAGTGGAAGTCCTTGTTGCTTTGCACTATCCTTCTGGAGGCCATTTTGGTTGGAAGTCATAAAGATTTAATGCCACTTCTAGGAAAATGTTAGTAAAAATCCAGTTGCAGCTGCTGCAGCTGCAGACTTATCATGGGCTTCATTGGAAGGGCACAAATCGTCTTGTCGGATGAGTACCCAGCTCTTACCTTGAGCTTTTCATCAGTGGATCTCAAAGGGCTTTACAAGGGAGGTCAGTGCTGTGACCCCATTATGTGTATGGGGAAACTGAGGCACTGGGCTGGGATGTGACTGGCCCTGTTTCTTTTTAGACTGTGGCAGTTTGTAACATTCAGCTCAGACGCCCACCCAGCGGTGGCATTTAGTGTCCCTAATTCTCAGCATTGATAACTGAATCCATCTGGCTTTTCAGAGGGAAGCTGCAGTGACCCAGGTTCCCAAAGGAAACCCCAAAGGAAAGATTGAAAATACACTGAGAGATTTTTAACTGCGATTTGAACAATGCCTTAAATTATCTTGATTTCTTTTCCCCAGGGCTGGATAAGGGGGGAGGCGGGGAGTAGATGCAGGGCTCACTAGGGAAGGAGTGGGGGAAAAGGCTGGGGATGGGGGTTAGAAAAGGTGTTGAGGGGAGTGGGAGCAGGAGGAGAGGCTGGGTGTAGAAGTGGAGAGAAGGGGGTAGGGAGAAGTTGGGGAAGGGGTGTGGCAGGATGCAGGAGGATGGGGAGGGGTGGGGAGAAGAAGGGGCAGAGGCAAGAGAGGAAGCAGAGGGATACAGGGGGCAAGGGAGAGGAGTGGGGGTGCGGTATGCAGGGGGTGGTGGGTGGGATGGGGTAGGTGAGCTTTGCTGTGAGGTCTGGGTGCTATGGGTCGTACAGGCCCCCTGAACTACAGAGGCATCTCTCTCCCTGAGCACAGCCCTGGGCATAGTCCCTGGGGTCTAACACCCTACCTTTCCCCCCAGTGGTCACAGCATGCAGCATGGCTGGGGCTGCGATGTATGAGTTGGTGCGTGTTGGGCATGCGGAGCTGGTGGGCGAGATCATCCGCCTTGAGGGAGACCTAGCCACCATCCAGGTGTATGAAGAGACCTGTATCCTTCCTGCCAGGCCCTATCTCCTGAGATCCCCCACCAGGCCATGCCTGGGGTGTCACTGCACTAATGACAGCAGGGCATGGACCCTGCATCTCCCGCCTGCCGTGCCTGGCCAGCATCACAGTGGAAGGGGCTGGATCCAGCTCTGGGCTGCTTGCCAGCAAGTGACAGGAGGGTAGAAGCCAGCGCCAGTGCCTGCTGTTGCCCACAAGCAGCAGGAACCAGCTCTGGCTTTGAGCCTTCTGCCACTTGCTGGCAAGTGGCGTGGAGCCAGATCTGGCCCCTGCCGCTGGGGCTGGATCAGGCTGCCCAGCAGGATTGGGTCCATGAGGTGGGAAGAGGTGGGCCTGGACCCTGACTCTTACCCAGAAATGCTCTTGTCCATGCCCTCCAAACCCTTATTGCCCTAGTCATGCCCTTGAACCCTCTCTGCCAGGCCTTGCCCCCTGCTTTCCCCCACAGGCTGTGTCCTCCTGAACCTACCAGGCTATGCCGCCTGCCAGCCTGCATCTCACACCCCCGATCTCCCTCATCCCCAAGCCCTGCCTGCATACCCACAGCTATCAGTCCGGGGGGTTTGGAGGTTGGACCCTGAACATGTGTAAGGCATTTAGCTGCCCTTGCCAGTGCATGTCTCTGGGCTGGGATTCTCTCCTGAATGCTGCTGGCAGCTGGGGTCTGCGTGGGGGACCCAGTGCTGCGGACAGGGAAACCGCTCTCGGTGGAGCTGGGCCCAGGCATCATGGGCTCCATCTTTGATGGCATCCAGCGGCCCCTGAAGGACATCACGGAGCTGACCCAGAGCATCTACATCCCCCGTGGCATCAACATTCCTGCCCTGTCCCGGGATATCAAGTGGGACTTCGCCCCGAGCCAGAGCATCCGGGTAGGGGCCCGCCACTGGGCAACACCAGCCATCAAGGAGGCTTTTAACAGGAGGTTTGTCCCAGGCACCTGGGGTCAGCCGTCCTCAGGGGTCTCTGCAGCTTCCCATGGGCACGGGCTGTGCCCAGCTCACGCTGTGGCCAGTGTGCCTGGGGGAGGAGTGAATCCAGGAGACCAGAAAGATCTGGCCCTGGGTAGAAGTGGAGAGGAAGAAGAGCCAGAAATAACCAAGCAGGACAGCAGGGCTCATGCACCCTCTGCTAGGGACTGTGGCTCGGGGGTCTTAGCTGAAGGCTAGCACCTCCAGCTTCATGGGACCCCATGTGCCACATGGGGTCAGTCATGATTACTGGGGAGAATGCTCCTTACTGCACCTCCTGCCGCACAGTGCCCTCTAATGCTACTCTCGGATGTTAGGATCAGGTCTGACTACCCAGGGCTAGCAGCTCGGGGCTGGATCGGGTCCCTTCCGCTGCACTGCTGGCCAGAGATGTAGGACCCATGCCCTGCTGGCCCCAGAGCAGCAATGCCCCTGCCAGATGGCCCAGTCTTCAGGGCTTTGTCCTATCTGCTGCCTGTATGCCTATCACGCCCCCATCCCTTTTTCAGTTTTCCCTCCCTGCTATCTGGTCACACTAGAAAGGGACACAAGGAAACCCACACTTATGTGCCTTGAACTATTCATCTGCTTTTGTTCCTTCTTACTGCAGTGGACTCATTGCAAGTGAGCCCATTGCAGTGATGCCCTGACCATATACTCAGGACTTCCTGTGGGGTAGGAGCTGCAAGGGCAGATGAATCCTTGAGGATAAGCCAGGACCTGGGCATGGAAAGGAGGGATGAGGAGAGACACAGGGAGCCCCATGGCCTTGGCAGCAGAACAGATTCTGGTTGGGGTCACTTGGCCTGCAGCTCTTGGAGAATCCAGTGTGGCTCTGTGCCACACATCACCTATTGCTGGTCATATAGGTGCACAGTGACTGGGCAGTCGTTACCCTGCCACTTTCCAGGAAGCACTTTTCTGTATATCACACTTGTCTTTCCGCTTTCCAGGTTGGAAGCCATGTGACTGGTGGGGACATCTATGGCCTGAGTACCGAGAACTCCCTCATCAAGCACAAGATCATGGTGCCACCCCGGAGCCGGGGCACCGTGACCTACGTTGCCCCACCAGGGCGCTATGACATCTCGGTAAGGTCATGGCTGGGTGATAGCATGGGCAACGATTGGGCTCACAGACAGTGATGGGTCCGGAGCAATGAGCATTCTCTGTTATTTATACATCAGCCTCTGTGTGCTAGGGCCAGGACGACTGCTCACCTGTAACTCAGTGCAACTGGTTCAGGAACTGTTATTTTATTGCTGCTTCAGAGGGTGGCCTGCTGGTCTGTGGAAATGCCAGGCACAAGGGACACCTGGATCTGAGCTTCCATAGAACTCAAGGTTGATTCGAAGCTGGGTTTGTGGTTCTGATCCAGTTGGTCCTGAGCTGTGAAGTTTGACTCTGGATCAGTTCTGAGGCAGTTTGAACTCAGAAGATCCACTCAAGCTCATCTCGAGCCAGTAGTATTTTGGTTTTATTTTTTAGATTGTTTTTTCTTTTTTAGTACAGCAGCTGAATTGCTCTTCATATGTTTTCAATAACATCATCAAACATTCACTTCCTGTTTGTTAATTAATGAACTAGGGGCCCTGTATTTAACAAACTGTTTGCAGTCCTCTCCCAGTAACTGACTCTTCCCTGAAGTGAATTGTAGCCCTTGGACATGCCCTTGGTACTCAGACTGGACTTGGTACTCAGACTGGAGGGTCTAACATCTCTCATGCAAAGGCCTCCACTGCACAATCCTATTGGCATCTCTGGGCTGCATTTCCAGGCTAGGAAACCTCTCATTCTTCTTTGAGAGCTGCTCGTATCTTTCAGTTTTAGGTGTCTACATGCTGCAGTGCACAATTGGCTGGAAACTTTTTGCCCTAGCCTGTCAGAGGAGGGTCGGTGGTCAAAGCCCCCTCTGGCCGCTGCCACACCTATATGCATGGCCTCAACCCTGATCCTTCTCAGTCCCTTTTTCTGCCCTCAGCGATAGTTATGGAACAGCCACCTCCTTGCACTGGTGCAAGTGCCTGTCTATTCTGTTCTGTTTATGAGCCATCCGTTGATGCCAGAAGACCTGTTCATGGACATCATTCCTCCGCAACCTGATGCTTTCACTGAGTCTGTGCAGCCGGAGCCTGAACACTGCTCCCACCCACTGCCTGTCATGCTGGGGTTCAAGCCCTGTGTGAGTTGCAGCAAGGCCGTCCTGAGGGACGACCCCCCATGAGAAATATCTTAAATGCCTGGATGAATCTCACCAGGCAAGCAAATGCTCAATCTGTCGGTCCTTCAAACCGAGGACCTTGAAGGACAGAGAGCAGAGGAACCATATTCTGGCTATGGAGCAAGCACTGCAGCCTACCCCCAGTACATTGGGGACTTCTGTTGAGCTGCTGGCACCACGTGCCAAGTTGGCACTGGGGTCCTCTCAGCGCCACTCCAGCTCTTCCCAGCCAACCCCCTCTCGGAGACAAGGCCCAGAACTCATCCTGGTGCCATCCACACTGGAGGTCTTCAAAGCTGCGAAGGCTCTTCTGCTTCTGCCCATGCCCACGCCTCCCAGGCCCTCAAAGCCGAAAGGGAAGCCTGCCTTCCTCTCAGGGATGTGGACTTCTCTGGGGCGAGGCCAGTTGCCATCCACTCTGGCACCACAGGCATCTTCACGCCACAGGGCACCAAAGCACAAAGAGGCCGGGGGATCTTCTCTGACCCCAGAGACCTCCGCCTTCCCAGGCACCAAGCCAAGGCACAGCTAACTCGCTCCCTCCCTGACACCGAGGAAGCTGCATCTGAAATGCTCCCGTAAGCACTCCCCTTCATCATCTTGGCCCCCTAGTGTCTCCAAGGTGCCATCCACTCTGGCACTGGTCTTAGCAAGGTCTGCATCCAACGCACCGACTGCACACTCCCAGCACCATGGGAGAGGCCATTCCCACAGGGAAAGAGCACTGCACTCACCTACTCATCCCAGCCTAGGGTGGGATTGGCCTGCCCTCCCCGATACCACTCTCACAGCCAGTCCCTCTCGTCTAGTGCCTCTGAGGAGGAGCCATGGCATCGTTGAGCCAAGGGATAGCAGCCTGAGATCACGCTTGTCCTCGCCATGAATTCTTGGCCATGGTCTTCCCCGGGGGACTCCCAAACCTAACGGCATGACCTACCTCCATGTGGTAGGAAGCTCACTAATGCGGGGGGGGGGCCTCCCCCATTTTATTCTGGAAGGTGGGACCTGCCCAAGTTCTGGCTGAGCAGGACAGGTTATATTCCATACAGTCTGCCCTAAGGGCACCCACCCCTCTCCCTGGTGTTGTCATCCTCAGTCTTCGGGAAGTGGTCTGAAACCCCTCTACCAACCCAGATGAGTATAGTCTACTGTTGGTAGAGCAACCTGAGACAGGATCCTCCCAATACTTCTTGCTTCATTTCCCCCAATGAACACTGGTGAACGTGTCTTACATCCCAACAAGGGGATCACCATGCCTCAGGGGTCTCCCTGCATCATTTCCAATTCGGGATTATCCCTTTTCCTGTCCTATTAGCAGAACAGACAGTGGGGCTCATCAACAGAGATCACCTTCTTCCTGTGGAAGAAGGGACACGTACCTCCCCTAAATACTCCCTGACCCTCGGAATCCCTCAGTAACTAAAGGGCCGAGTGTGGGCATCATACTGTTGATCCCAGATTGCCTCAAGTAGCTAACACCTGACACTGTGATCCCTTTTTCCAGCTCTAATCTGCTGCCTCTGACATGTGGTGGCTTGCCTGGTACAAGAGAGGCTTCCTAGTTTACTAATTGTAGGTCGGGGCAGGGGATCAATAACTGGTCATGTAGGAGCTGCGTGTCTATTGAGCACTCCTTGGCTGAGGGATGTGGGCACGTACTGATAACAAAGCAGCCTCCTCCAGACCAGTGGCTGTAAAGGGAGCCTTTCCTCCTTTGTTCCCTTTCCAAGGAAAGGAGAAGAGTGAGGGAAAACCTGCAGCTAGCTGCCCAATCAGATGAATAATTGATAGGACCTAGGATAGGGGATCCTTTTGTCTCCCTATCTGGCATATACCTGTCCTTGCTCATGACCCTAGGAGACTGAGTAAAAGGTCTTTTTCAACTGCCCCTCTGCCTGTCCTCCTGTCTTCCCTCTCACCCTATTCTCCTAGTCCAACCCCTTCTTTCTTTCCATAAGGGGTTAAGGAATTCTTTTCCAGAACTCAGAATAGAAGTTGTTTTGAGGTGACCTTCACCCCCTGTTGCAATGGTTAGTAGGATGAGCTATTCTGCTCAGCGGGACCTACCTGGAACCCCCCCCCCTTCTTCTTTCTCCTGATAGCCATTTGGGCTCCTTCGGATGTCCCAAGACCCCTCTGGTCAAGTCTTACAGAGGCAGACGGGTCTTAAATTGGAGATTTACCCCTTTGGATACCCATAAGTTAGGGGAATGGGCACCTCTGTACGGAGCCACCACTTCCTTTTCTGTGAGAATCTTACTGATACCCATCTCTCTGGTGTGTCTTACCAGAATCCTGGCGTACAGAGAACCTAACCAGTATGTGACATGCTAGAGGTTATTAAACCCAGACTAATTGTGATGGAGAGACCACATTCCCCTTTCAGGATGCTGCGATCATTTGGCACACCCACGGGTTAGTGGAACGTGTTAGGTGGCAACGATTCCTTTGCTGGTCCACTTAATGATTAATAATGAGGGCCAGTATAATGGCTCAGGATCCCCCTTTTAAAATTAAATAACAGATAACCTCTCTGACATCCCTTGTGCAGGTCTTCCAGGAAAGATCTGCAGGTCAATAGCATGATCATCAGTGCAGACTTGACGACTCACAGCTCTATCGCCCAACCATGACTTTGGGGATGCTGCTTTGAGTATAGCCATGGTGATGGTGGAGAAAACTAAACTCTGCCCACCATCCAACGTACAGCTAGTATCCACCTAGAACTGAATGATGTGAGCAGTGCTTGAAAAAGAATGGTGGGTTACCTGTGTAACTGTCCTTCTTCAAGATGGGCTGCTCACATACATTCAGGTCCCTCCCTCCCTCCATCCCCAGTACTCGGGGTCAGCGAAAAGAAGGGACTGAGGAGGATCAGGGTCAGGGCCATATATATAGCTGTAGGAGTGGCCACAGGGTGCATTAGCCACTGACCCTCCTCTCATGGGCTTGGGCAAAAAGTTTCCAGCCAGTTGTGTGCTGTGGCACATAGACACCTACAACTGAATGTATGCGAGCAGCAGGGGCATCGCCCCCCCCCCCGGGTGGCAGGCCACGCCCCCTGGCTGCAGGCCACGCCCCCTGGCTGGGGACAGGGCGGGAAGCTGCCGTGTGCTGCCGCGGGTGGCTGGGCCCCGCATCCCTGGCCGGGGACGGGGCCGGAGCGGTCACTGCTGCTGTGGGCGGCTGAGCCCCGGATCCCTGGCTGGGGACAGGGCTAGGAGCGGCCTCCGCGGTCGAGCCCTGGATCCCCAGCTGGGGATGGGGCTGCCACGGCCATGGGCGGTTGGGCCCCGGATCTCTGGCCTGACCAGGCTGGAGACGGGAGCGCCAGACCCTCGTCACTGGTGCTGAGATTCGAGGCACGTGCTCCGGGTGCCCAGCTCCAGCGACGCCCCTGGCGAGCAGCCCATCTCAAAGAAGGATGGTTACACAGGTAACCCACTGGTTTAGCTGCTGCTCTTGAGCCTTTTCCAGCTGGGTTTGCTGTGACATACTTAAAACAGACAGAATACACCCAGCCGTGGGTCTGACTTGTAGACTTTCAGGTCAGAAGGGACCAATACATGGATGGATTTTGAAGCTGCCCCGGGGGGAGGCAGCTCCAAAAATCCAGTGCTAGCCCCCTGCCTCCCCAGCCTGCTTCTGCTGCTGGGGTCGGGGCTGGATCCCACCACTGCTGGCAGCCTCAGGTCCTGGGCCAGGGCTCACTCCTGCTGGTGGCTGCATTCCCAGGTGCTGGCTGGTGCCAGTTCCCACAGCTAGTGGTGGCCCCTCTTTGCCTCCCTGTTTCTGGGCCTGTTCCTGCCTCAGTGGGGAGACAGACAGTGGCCAAATTCTGCCCCTGGATCAATATGATCATCTAGTCTGACCTACACAATGCAGGCCAAAAATCCTCACTCACCCCTTCCTGCAATAAACCTCTAACCTGAGTTATTAAGGCCTCAAATTATGATTTAAAGTCTTTAAGATACAGAAACTCCATCAGCAAGTGACCCATGCCAAAGACAGCAGCAGTTTCAGCATGATCCTGCTTAGCCTCAGCCAGCTCACCTCAAAAACCAGCTCCCCTCTGCTCTGCCTTAGGGCCTTCCAGATGAGCAGCTGAGATCATTTTACAAGCACCCAGCTCCAGCCACAATCTCCCCTTGGAGGGCAGTATTGTCCCCTCACTTACAGATGGGGGAACAGAGGCACAGAACAGGGACACTGAGACATCAGGCCTGTCCAATACCCACAGTATGAGGGGCACAAAGCCCCTTAACTCTCCCTGCCCCAGTACAGGGATGGCAGAGCTGAGAATCAGCCCTCTGGCCTCCCACCCACCTTTGTAACTGAATCTGGGCTCCACTTAGCCATGTCTCCTCTACCCCCAGGACGTGGTGCTGGAGTTGGATTTTGAAGGTGTGGCGGAGAAGCTCAGCATGGTGCAGGTGTGGCCCGTACGGCAGATCCGGCCTGTGACAGAGAAACTCCCTGCTAACTACCCACTGCTGACTGGCCAGAGGGTCTTGGACGCCCTCTTCCCGTAAGCAACATCCCTTTTCCCCACATTCAGGACTGCTGCTGGGTTTGGAAGGTGTTGGTCAGTCACGTGATGCTCCTGGCAGGGGGTTGAGATCCTAGGGAAATGGTGAAATCATCCAGCAACGAATCGCTATGGGGAGTGGGGCAGAAGCCCTTGCAGTGAAGGGAGCTCTTGGCGACTCCAGTCCCAGTCTTTTCGAGCAGAGGCACTGTAGGAGGTAGGACATGTGGGGAGCTTCCAGCTACTCCAATCCTGGCCTCTGCCAGCAGCTGCAGGATAACTGACTGTCCCTGCCAGAAGCTGTACCATAAAGGCCAATTCAAACCATCATAGGGGTTGGGGTAGACTCATTCACAGTGCTTCATTCAGCTACCTTTGAAATACCCAGTCCTAAGGCTGCCCATCCTCCCTCAGTAGCACATTCTGTTATGGAGCATAAGTGCTGACAGGAAGAAAATTCCTCAGGCGCTGCCTTAGTTTCCCCCTTCCACTTCTTTCTCCTTCCTGAAGTCCCATTGCCACTCAGGATCATAGAATCATAGGATTTGAAGGGACCTCATGAGGTCACCTAGTCCAACCCCCTGCTAAAAGCAGGACCACTCCTACCAAATCACCTCAATAGAAAATCTAGATTTAGAAGATCTAAAACCATGTTCCTGTCTGTGCCTTCAGCGGGGCCATCCCTAAGCCTTGGGGAGTTCCAGGCCCAGTCTTGTCATCCAGAGTGTTGAGTGCCCAGTAACTGATCAAAGCACAGGATAGATTTGCATAGTTTTGGCTTTCTGCCTTTTCTGATGCATCAAACTTCCAACAAGGTTTGTGAGCTCCTTCTCCCCATGCCACAGAGAGTGGGATGGAAATACTGGTCCATTTCCGCCCACTGTTTGGTATTTTCGGGTGATGCCAATTTCTCCTCTCTCTAGCGCTGCTGGCATGGAAAATGTTTCCCGTCCTTCACTGCTTCTAGCCTCCCACCCTGTTCTTGGTATTTATGCAGTACAATCAGTGCTTCCTTTGTGAGGAAAGAGGTGCCAGAAGGGCTGTGACCTGCCAAGCCTCGAGGTGTTGTGGGATAAGCTTGGCACAGATTAAGGACTGACTGAAACACGGCACCTGTTGCATTTCACTTGCCCCATTCACTTTTCCCCCCCACCACCAGTGACAGTTGGCAGCTGGGGAACTAACCAGGGTGAGCAGCCAGCTGTGATCCTGATGTGCTCCCCCAGCAGCTGTGGGAGTCCTGGCTAGGGTAGCAAGTGAGACATGATTGGGAGGCAAGTTGCACAGACAGCTGGTGGGGCAGGGTGAGGTGTTATTTCCCAGGCAGCCAGTCTCCCTTGTTCTTGCATCTGTAACCCACCTCTTTTTGGTGCTTAGGATATTTGCAGCCCCTTCTTGTGCCCCCTCATCAGCATAGCAACTTGGACCCACAATGTCAGTCAGCCAGGATTGACCCAGGAGTGCCAATGCCCAGAGTGCAGACCTCTGCTGCTTGAGCAGCCCTGGGAGGAGGAGGAGGCTGTTATAGTCACTGGCCACCAGTGCGTGCCCAGGTCCTCCCCCCCGCCCCCCCCAGATTGGAGCTGTGAGCTGGGAAAGTGCCATGCTTGCAGGAATGCTGCTGATGCCCTGAGCTGTCTGGATGAGGGGCATGCCTATGCCCCAAGATGCCTCCCAGGCTGCTGGTTCAGGGTTCCTTTGGCCCCCAGGTGCGTTCAGGGGGGGACCACGGCCATCCCAGGGGCCTTTGGATGCGGCAAGACGGTCATCTCACAGTCGCTGTCCAAGTATTCCAACAGTGACATCATCATCTATGTGGGCTGCGGCGAGCGTGGCAATGAGATGTCAGAGGTGCTGCGGGACTTCCCCGAGGTGAGCTGAGGTGGGAGCCATGGGATGTACTCAGTCGAAGGGTGGGAGCCACGGGGTGAACCCAGCCGGGGGTGGAGCCATGGAACATGGGAAGCATTTTGCTCATGGTAGATGTGAGCTCTGGGCCATTGGGAGGTGGGAGCCATGGGCCACGAGGGGGAGCGTCTCTATTATTGCTTCAACACTGATGAGCCAGGAGTTCTGTGGGTGGGGGGATCCTGACTAGTCTGGGCTTCTCCAATCAAGCTTGGTCTCAGGAACCATTTCCTGCCTGTCACCTACACCTGTGGCTCCCCACAAGCAATGCTCTGGCTCTGAGCTGGTCCTACCTGGGAGTTCCTGTCCAGTCAGGTAGGGACTGCACTGGACTGGTTCCAACAGGGACCCCTACTGGGATTTCTCTGAGACCTCTTCCAGTGGGATCACCAAGACCTCTGTCTGACTATGGGGCAGCCTAATATGGCAGTTGACTGATCTGTGACTCCTAGCTGTAAATATGCCAAGGGCCTGTGATAGGATGTTAGATGGGGTGAGTTCTGAGTTACTACAGAGAATTTTTGCTGGTTGTCTGGCTGGTGAGTCTTGCCCCATGCTCACGGTTTAGGTGATCACCATATATGGGGTTGGGAAGGAATTTTCCCCTGGGGCAGGTTGGTAGACGACTGGGGGTTTTTCACCTTCTTCTGTAGCATGGGGCACAGCTCACTTGCTAGTGGATTCTCTGTACCCTGAAGTCTTTAAACCATGATTTGAGGACTTCAATATCTCAGTCTTGGGTTAGGAGTCTATTAGAAGAGTTTATGGGGGAGATCTGTGGCCTGCATTGTGGGCTGGTTTTAGTTGGGAGCTTCTGACTAGAGGTCCTTCTCTGCCCATCCTGCTTATCCCTGGATGGGAAAGTCTCCAGGGGTTTCTCCAGGACTTCCAGGCCCTGGGTTATATCTGCGCTGAGGGCTCCTCCTTGAGATTCACCCTGTTGCACTTTGTCTCCAGCTCACCATGGAGGTGGACGGGAAGACAGAGACCATCATGAAGCGCACGGCGCTGGTGGCTAACACATCTAATATGCCTGTGGCTGCCCGGGAAGCTTCCATCTACACAGGTGAGCACCCCGCCGCCTGCGGTGCTGGGGGCTGCTTCACTTCTGTTGCTTGCCAGGCATCACCCCAGCGTGGTGCCTGTGTGAAGTTTGGACCGAGGGGAAGGGGCTCAGCTTTCTGCTGGTCACCCCATGGTACAAGTGTAAAAAATTCAGTCAACCCAGGGTGGGGTTAGCAGGGGGTTGTGGGTTGGAACCGAGGGCAAAGCTGCAGGGAGCCAGCAGTTGTCCGTGGATTTCCAGTTTCTGATGCTTGCTTCTTACAGGGATCACTCTCTCCGAGTATTTCCGCGATATGGGCTATCATGTGAGCATGATGGCCGATTCCACCTCCCGCTGGGCTGAGGCGCTGCGTGAGATCTCCGGCCGGCTGGCAGAGATGCCTGCAGGTGATGCTTTGCCTACTGTGCAGCTCCATTCAGTCAGTGCCCTGCGTGAGCGGCAGCTGGGGCTGCATGGGGCAGGACAGGATTAACCCCAGCTCTGAACTCCTCTAGGAAAGCAGAACATGGCCCAGCCAGTCTGCGTTCCCAATCCCACTCACACTTTCTGGGGCAGCTGGTTCCCAGTACTAGATCATGGGGTTGGGTGCTAGGGCGTGGGGCTTGGCACATTCCTGTGTCATGGTTGATGCTCATGGCCCTCTTTCCTTCATCAATCATGGTTGGTGCTACACTGCCTCACGGGTGCTGCTTGCTGCCTTGATGGCGTCTTGATGTGCTTCCCCATGCCTCCCATTGCCCATGATTGATTTTGTCCCTTTTCATGGTCACTTTCCTCTTGCCACCCCAGTTGGTACCATCCTCAGTGATATCCGTAGGCAGCTCCCAATTGGTGTTGTCCTGTCCTCAGGGCACCCCCTGCTGATGCCATTGGGATCCTCCCTGCTCTGTGTGTCCTGAATTACTCTGTGGGTTTTCTTTCCAGACAGTGGGTACCCAGCTTACCTTGGTGCTCGCCTGGCATCCTTCTATGAGCGTGCGGGACGGGTCAAGTGCCTGGGCAGCCCCGAGCGGGAGGGAAGCGTCAGCATTGTTGGCGCGTGAGTCCTTCCCACTTTCCCTGGGGCATTTGGCTATTGGCTACAAAGGGGTGACCCCAGTCAAGAGGGGGAATCTCGGCTGACATGGGGAGAGGCCCCTGGCACCCTTGTCAGCCACCTGAGAACCCCCATGACCTTCCAATACTCCCATGCCCCCATGCTGGGTGAGAGACACAGGGTTGCAATTGTATGTGAATGTACCTGGGGGCTGCTCTCTGAAACAGGATTTCCCAGGTAGAAAGCTGCTGGTTCATCCAAAGAGCCAACGCCCGAAACCCCTTAACCCAGAAAGGCACTGTGCTGCGGGTTAGGTTCCTGCTGCACCCAATTTCTTCTATGGGCTGGATTCTCTGGCAGGACTACATCCCCCAAGATGCATCACAGCCAGGGACTCTGCTGATGCACTCCCTCACCAAAGGGAGAGACCATGCTGCAACATGGGAGATGTAGTTCAACCAGAGAATATGACACATAGAGAAGAGTGGGAGCATAAAACACTTGAACCGCGTCTCCCATGATGCACTACTGCCAGAGACTTCTATGACATACTCTCTCCCTTCATGGGAGTCACAGGATTTTTGTGGCATGGTTTTGGCCTCTTTCCATAGCTGAATCATTAGGGAGCTGTTGGCAGCTGCCTCTGAGTCATTTGGTAGTTGAATGGCTGAAACAGGTGAATTGCTCATCTTCTTTGGTTTGTGTCACAAGGTGTTGTTTTCCGGACCCTGATTAGCTGATGGGGTTTCTGGAGCAAATGTAGCATTTGTGACCTCAGTTTTTGCCTCTTGTTGGTGACACTCCAGCCCCACGGATGGACATGGTTGTTAAAGGGGCTAAGGAAAATCTGCTACCAGCTCCAATTTGATGCTGTTTCTGTTCAGCTCTGAGGAGCAAACTCCTGCCCTCTCCTTGGTGCACTCCAGGCCCTGCTTCCAGTCCCTTAGTTCCTTGCTGGTGTCTGGGCAGTGGGCTACCCTTTTTTATGGGGTGGGAGGGGAATTATCCAGCCCTTCATGCACTGTGCTTGTTTTAGCCTCCACGGCGCCATCTGGAGACAGCTCTCTGATGTGCTGTGTCCCCAGCTCCACTGACTGGATTTGCGTAGTTGGGCTGTGTGGTGCAGAGAGATGGATGGACAGAGGAGTGCTGAGTGCCTTTGCTTCCCTTGAGGTCAATGGGAGTGTAGGGCTCAGCGTTCATCCATCCATCCGTCTTTCCTTGCATCCATCCCACCCATCCCTCCATTTGCCCACCCTTGCTTGCATCCGTCCACCCACCGATCCCTGCATCCAGCCACCTGTCCATCACTGCATCTATCCACCCTTCCATCCCTACACCTGTATCACACTCATCTCTGTGGTACATTAGCCTTGTATGGACAGTGGGTGGGAGATTTGGCCTTAGGAGGATCCAGCCATGAATTGGTGTCAATAATGGCTAGTTGCTCAAACTAAGCCCCTCTCTGTGTCATCCCAGGGTGTCCCCTCCGGGAGGCGACTTCTCTGACCCTGTGACCTCTGCAACCTTGGGGATTGTCCAGGTGAGTCACCCTTTGGGATTTGTCCCTTCTCACAAGCCTGCTCTCACCCTCCCCATCCCCATGTCTCTCCCACCCCACCCAGGTCTTCTGGGGACTGGACAAGAAGCTGGCCCAGCGGAAGCACTTCCCCTCAGTCAATTGGCTGATCAGCTACAGCAAGTACATGCGGGCGCTGGACGAGCACTACGAGCGTCAGCACCCTGAATTCACAGCCCTGCGCACTAAAGCCAAGGAGATCCTTCAGGAGGAGGAGGACCTGGCTGAGATTGTGCAGTTAGTGGGCAAGGTGAGGGGTTGGGGATGGGATGGAATAAAGGGGGGTGGTCAGGAGGAGTAAGGGTGGGCAAAGAGGAGCAAAAGGGAAAGATAAAAGGAGGATGGGGATTGTGGAGAGGGGAGGGCCAAGCTGTGCTTTCAGGACCCCTCTGTTCCCTCCCCATAGGCCTCCCTGGCCGAGGCTGACAAGATCACACTGGAGGTGGCCAAGCTGATCAAAGATGACTTCCTGCAGCAGAACGGCTACTCCTCCTATGACAGGTACCAGCTGCCCAGCCCCTGGCCTGCCTCACAGCCGTGGCCCTTGCAGTCCATTCTTCACTTCCTGTCCTAAATGATTGTGGGGCACTGATGGGCTGCATCCAAGAGACAGCTGGTTTTAGTGGTAGGGGGAGCAATTCTCCTCTTGGTTCCACTGGCATGGACAGGGTGGAAACAGGAGTCAAGGAGCCAAGGAATGGGGTGATGAAAGAGGCCACGATGGGCTCACGTTGACCAAGGAGGGCTCTGATGAGTGGGAGAAGCTGGGGATAACCATGGGTCCCCACGGGATCCCCAACTGCAGATGGGAGCTTTGTTGCCTGGCTCGCTTTGGACCCTCTGTTGTTGATTGACCCTCTCCATGAGCCGCTTGCTGCTCCAAGGGGGCCATGCTCTGCGGCATGGCTGATGCCAAGGAGGGGAGCGGTTCTGGCACCATGTCCATGGCAGGCTGCCCCAGAGGCTCCTGACACCCCAGCCTAGTCCTGTCTCCGTTGCTGCAGGTTCTGTCCCTTCTACAAGACAGTGGGGATGCTGCAAAACATGATCACTTTCTATGACCTGGCCCGGCATGCGGTGGAGTCCACGGCACAGTCCGAGAACAAGATCACCTGGGCTGTGATCCGTGAAAGCCTGGGGGACATCATGTACAAGCTGAGCTCCATGAAGTTCAAGGTGAGGCGTTGGATAGCCCTTTCTCTGCACTGGCATATGTTATTGCATTGAGCACTCGGCTCTGGGGCTGAAGGGGTTAACTGTGCATTAGCTAATTAAGTTATGGCTGGTCCTGCATGGCTTTCAGAACCAGCCAGTCAGCTATCCATCCACTATCCAACCGTCCATCCATCCATCCACCTATCTTCTGTCAAACCATCCATCCACCAACTTGTCCACTCATCAACCCACCCACACTCCATCAATACGTCCATCTGTCCAACAACTCGTCCATCCACTCATCCATCCAACAACACTTCATCCATCCATCCATCCATCCATCCATTCATTCACCCACCCTCCATCAATCCGTTCATCTAGCTACCAACTGTCCATCCATCCACCTACCCTCCATCTAGCCATCCATCTACCTATCTGGCCATCCGTCCATCCATCCATTCATCTTCTCATCCTCCTACCCACACTCCTTCCATTCACTCATCCTCCATAAATCCATTCATCTATATCCCTGTCCATCTATCTGTCCACCGATCATCTCATCCATTCCCCCATCCACTCATGTATCCTCCAATGATCCATCCATCTAGCCACTGACTGTCCAACCATCCATCCACCTACCCATCTACTTACCCACACTTCCATGCACCTCCTTTCCTTCCACCTGCAGTCTGTACCTAGCCACCCCCTTGCCGTCTGAGCTCTGTGTGGCCCCACTGTGACCCCAGATCACTCACTCCTTGGCATCCAGAGGTGCTACCCTCTTACTCCCCTGTTGATGTGCTACAGCAGGGGTCTCCAACTCAAATCACCATGAGTGCTTCATGACGACTAGGATATTGGCCTGAGGCCTGCACCCCAAAAAGTGCCCTCCCCCAGCCCTGGGCCTGATCTGCTCCAGTGATGAGGAGCTGGATCTGTCCCAAGCTGCCTTCCTGCAGTGGCTGGGGACGGATCTGGATGCTTTCTACTGGACGGTTCCTGTTCCCTGCTGCCAGCTTCCCCCGAGTTGCCCCGAGTCCCCGAACCATTCCCTAACCCCTCCCCCCGCCATCAGCTCCCCGCACTTCCCCGGGCCCCAGCAGCGAGTAAGGTGCCCCCCGCCTGGCCCTTGGGGCCGTGCTCAGCTGGCAGCGGGGAAAGCACCCCCCACTTGGCTGGCGGCAGTGGGGAAAACACTTCCCTGCCCAGCCCTGGTGGCCATGCTCAGCTGGTGGCAGCAGAGAAAGCACCCCCACACCCAGCCCTGGTGTCTGTGCTCTGGCCAGCAGTAGGGAAGACACCCCTCCGCCATGCCGCTTGCTCCCTGTGCTCCCCTGGGCCAGCACCCCGCTGCCTGTTCCCAGTGGCTGCCTGTCCCCGACCCCCCACCTACTCAGGGTCCCCCTTACCTGGCTGCTGGAGCAGCCACACAACAGGCTGGGCTTCTCCCTGAACACGCTCAGAGCATGCTCAGGGTGGGAGTTTTAAAAGCTCCCTGCCTCAGGCAGCACCCTGTTGGCACTTGCAGCTGCCCTACAGGGAACATTGCCAGCTGGTGCCCTCTAAAATTCAGCTCCTCCCTGGCAGTGGCTGATGATGCTGGGGGTGGCGGGAGCAGGTGATGTGGCGTGGCCCATCCTGCAAACGCTGCCAGTGCTGAGCTCCAGCCAGCAGAGGGGCTCAGCACTTGAAAAGCCTGAAGGGGTTAGGAGCCCCTGGATTCCAAGGGTCATCAGGGGCCGCAGGAGGTAATTCTGAGGGCCGCATGCTTGATTCCCTTATGCTACAGTGTCACCACTCAGTCAAGTGTTGTGTGACCAGGCTGTTACCTGCCTGGATAAAGAGGTTCTCCAGAGCCCTCGCCACATCCTCACATGGGGGGCTACCTTTGGCTCTGCCTCTTCTGCTGTGACCTGTCCCCTAAGTCACGGCCTGGCTCTGCTTAAGGAAGCTGAATGGGGGACTCCTGTACAGGAGCTGCCTGTTGGGTTCCACGTACCCTCACTTCACCTGGTTTGGGCAGCCAAGGATCCCCCTCCCCTGACTGCTTTCCCTCCCCAGGTGGCTGGGTCTATCCCAAACAAGAGAGCACCCAGTCCCCCAGCACCTGAACAGGGAGTTTTTTGGGGCTGTCAGCCTCCCTCAGCAGAGCCATAATGGAGTGTCTGGGAGCTCCTTCTGCTCCGACACCTCTGCTGGGGTGCTGCAGGTGCAGCAGCTGCAAGTGGGTGTTTCAGGCTCTCTGAAGATTCAGGCAGGCATCGCTGCTGCAGTTACACTCAGGTCAGCTACAGGGGCTGAGATCCCATCACCCACATGTGGCTGAGGAAGCGAGGGCCACAGGAAGGGGCTGGTTACACCTGAGCGTTCATCCAGCCTTGTAGCCTGCAGGGCCATGTGGTGACACCAACCATCTAGTATGTCCAATAGTGCTTTGCAAAAGAGAGAAGGACCCTCTGAATGGGGAAACTGAGGCACAAGCCAGAGGAAGGGACTTGCCCAGAGTCACCCTGGAGGCCTGTGGTAAAGCTGGGAATAGAAGCCAGGTTCTTTAAGGGCCAGGCCTAGCTCTACCCAATAAGGCCTCTCTCCAAGGCTGGGGGCTGGCGTTGCACTATGGGGAAACCTGCTGTCCTTCCTCTCCAGGGGCTAGATTTCTTTGTGCTACAGTTTCAGGGCCTGATCGTGCTTCTGTTGAAGTCCAAGGCCTTTTGGTCTGACCAGGCAGGCTCACTGTTACATCCAAAGTCCAGATACCCTGGTGACGGATGCCCAGCAAAACCTTTGGCAGAGACGGGCCCTTTGCCCACAGTCCTGCTGAGTGCACCTGCTGCTGTGGTGCTCTGTGGCCCCTAAGTCTACTAAATGAGAGTTTGGCCCTGTGTCCACGAGGCTGCACTCTGGGTCATTAGCCTGGTTGGTCACTCCCTTAGAACAGCATGGGAGTCCATCAGGAATTGCCATTGGCTGGGTGGGGGAGCAAGGCTGGCACAGTCTAACTCTGTGGAATTGTTACTTGGCCAAATCTGGTTTGCATTTGGCCCTTAAGCAAAGATTCTGCTGGCTCCAGGATTTGGCTCATTAGCACTAAGCTCTGTCAGCTTCAGCATTCCCAGGTACCCCTCCTCACCAGGCAGTGGCAGCTGAATCATCAGAAGTGGCTGCTGATTGGGCTGCTTGTGTTTTTTGGGAGCCCTGATCAAGAAGCTTCCTGTTAGGTCTGGATTCCCAGAGGGGCCAGGGCCAGGGCCAGGGCCAGGGCCAGGGCATTGCGTGCTTATGGCTAGATTCTCCACAGTCAGGGCTGGCCCTTCAGCCACAACCTCTCCTCACCACCACAGTGGCAGTGACCAGCTGCTCTGCGTTGGCAGGTAAACAGGTTGTCCAGTGAGCTCCACTCCCACTGGGTGCCTACCCAGAGCCAGTACCTAGCTAAGTCATTAGGAATCTCTGACCTGAGTGTCTCACAACAGGCTCCCCAAACTGGGGGCCAGTTTGGCAAAAATTGGTCCTAGATTTGCATAGCACCTCGCACAATAGGACCCAGCTCTCCAGCTAGAAGTCCTGTGTGCTGCAGTGATACAAATAATCTATAATAGTAAATGAAGACTCAATGGCTGGGCCCAAAGTCCCTGTTGCTCCTTCCCTGATCTTTCTGTTCTGATCTGAATCAAAGATAGGGGTGTGGACAAGCAGAGGGACAAACAGGGGCACAGCCCCCCAACAATCCTCGGAGCATAGAACTCTGGGTCATAGTGGGGGTGGTGAAGAAGTGAGGTCATGGGATGGGGAGGAAAGAGTGAGGTTTTGCTGGGCGGTAGCAGAGAAAGCCCTGCTGAAAGAGGTCAAATTTAAATTCCTGAGGAAGCTCTTATTCCAAGGGATTTCTAACAATCACCTCATTTCTCCCTGTCTCTCCTTTCCAAGGATCCAGTAAAGGATGGTGAAGCAAAGATTAAGGCTGATTACGCTCAGCTGAATGAGGAAATGCACAATGCTTTCCGTGGTCTGGAGGACTGAGGACCCGGGGGGGGGCTTTGCTCAGGGCTGGCTGGTGACCTTTGTCTTTATCAGGAACATTGGGTTTTTATAAAATCCTGTAAAATGTGTCCATTTACTTCCAACTTTCCCTGTGATGAGTGTGCAGCAGGAGGAACAAATCCTCAGGAGTGTTTCCGGGCATGGGTTCTTTGTTCTGGTGACCTCTGGGCCTCACTATCAGAGACCCTCAATTTCCTTTGTAAAGGAATGTGTTCTCCCTCTGGAAGGCTGCCAGCCGTGGTTGTGTCTGGGCTGTGCAGACAGCAGGGATGTTGCTGATGATCACAGCAGAAGAGTTTGGCCAGAATGCTGTGAGGAACTGGGCATGGTCTGCCACAACCCCTAAATTGCTGCATCTGGCACCAGTGCAGCACCAGGGGAGATGCAGGGTGGCCCAGCAACACCAGCACATGGGCACTGCTGCAGGGCAGCTAGCACTAAGTTGGGTCACTTGGGAGAGATTCAGTGGACATAGGGCCTCGGAAAGATGCACCCCTAATGAGAAAGCAGCTGGGAGCTTGAACTCCTGGGCTCTGTTCCCAGCTGTGGAAAGGCAGCATGGAGTCGACTACTGATTAGAGCAGGAAACTGGGAACCAAGACTCCTGGGCTCTGTGTGCAGAGCTGCCGTTGGCTCACTGCGTGACTGTGGACACTGTTCTGTGTCTCACTTTCCCCATCTGGGAAAGAACTGCTGGTGTTGGCCTAACCTTTGTAGAGGCGTGGGATGCTGGGAGATGAGCAGAAGGCTTGTGGTCCAGGGTCTTTTGCTGGTTCATCAACTGCACAGGCAGTCTGCTGGGGCATCCCTGTCTCTGGCACAGTCAGAAAGCATGGGTCAGCCACAAACCCCATCAGCTCAACCTTGGTGGCTGAGCATTTGGCTGTACCCCAAAACCCTGACTGATTCCTTCAGGGCCCCCCACCCTGCCCCAGCTCTTCCTGCAGCTCCAGGGATTCTTTAACTCCCCCCACCCCACCCTGACAATGTGGGGTAGGGGGAAGAGAAGGACCCTTTGTTTACAGGAGGAGAGAGGGAGGCAGAGCTGCCCTGCCCTTCTTGGCACTTTCTATCCCCCTGCCTTCCCCAGAACTCCTCTGGCTCCTGTCTTGGGTGGCAGGGAGACTGCTGGCTGCTGATTGGCAGCAATGCTGATTGTCTGCTCCTCCCCAGGAGGCAGAAGAGGGAGGCAAGGCATCCAATCAGAGATATGTTCCTCCCCACAACCCCTGTGCAAGGCTGAAATTACCATGTGTCTAGGAGAATGGCAGAGGGGCCCAGCTGTCTTGTCCATCATGGAAAACAGGCTAGAGACCCAACTGGTGTGGGAGGCGCCAGCAGTTTCATGTCCAAACTGCTTGTTCAGGCCCTGCTGAAGGAGTGTGGTTTGTGTTGAACACTGGGTTCGAGATGTAACTGCGATGGGCCGGCGATGCCCACCAAGGAGACAGACACCAGTTTCCAGTAGAAAAAATTTTATAGTGGTCTCATAAAGGTATATAACGAAATAGCAACAAAAATGCCTATATGGGGGGGTGGGGACAGCTACACAGTGAAAAAGACTATGCAAGATACAAGTGGGATAATAAAAAGCAATGTAGTAAAAGGACTATACAAGGTACAAATGAAAACTACACTTATAAACTATGCATAAATGGGAAAAAGCTATACTTATAAACAATGCCTAAATGGAAAAAAACCTACACTTATAAACAATGCATAAATGGGATTATAGAGAAAAGAAAAAAAAAGAAACAAACAAATCGAGAGAGGTAGAATAACTGTATCAGTTTATAATACCTGTCCTAGCACCGTAGTGGAACCTAAAGTGAGGAGGCAGACTAGCTGCAGCATCCCAGTATGTAATCGTTCGGCTGGCAATTCGAGTACACACAAAGGTCTCACGGGCGGGAGCTCCCTGTCTCGGTCGGGGGATCAGTCCAACCAGTTTGTGACGTGCCCTTTAGCATTCGAGGGTGGGAGAACACTCAAGCCAACCGAGGCAGGGGCTTAAATAGTGTACTGCACAGCCAGGATATAAAATAGCCAATTGGAAGTGAGATGCAGGTCAGGACCAATGATGTAACTGGGACCCCGGAAAATGATCCCTCCTTCGTGGTGACGGGGGTGCTGAGAAACTCATCAGGGGGGTAGAAACTCATCCCCCCCCCCAATGACACAAGGCTTGGGAGGTAGAAACTCACCCAGGAAACTGAGGCCCATCAGGGGAGATCCATACTTAACATTCTTCCCCTTGAGCTGCATAGCCTGGAGATGAGACCCATCAGGGAGATCAATACTTAACATTCCTACCTGTGAGCTCCATAGTCTAGAGGGCTACGTTGGGGGGGGCGGGGTGGCCATTATGTCTGCCACCTCCATTGACAGTTTGCTCCTTGCAGGGGTCACAGAATCTGGAAGTGACCATGAGAGGTCATCAAGTCCAGTCTGCTGTGTTGAGTCCAGATCCTGTGGATCTCAGACATGCATAAACACCAATACATAGGCTTGCAAACCCAACATCATGAACTGACGCACATGAGCATGTTCGCACGTGTCCACAAACATGCATGTATGCTTCAACGGGTTAAGCTGGTTAAAATTCACAACCAGCTATGTGGGTGCCTGTGACAGAAAGATCTCTGCAATCACACCTTACACCTCTGCAATAATCTTTGTATAAAATACACCTTGTGAGGTGTCACTGGAAAACTAACAACATGCTGGTCAATAACACCATGTGAAATGTGTGTAGTAACGTTACCTGTGCAGTTATGAACATAAACCAAAGCAAACAACAGCATGGAACGTCTTTTACCCTGCGACTCCCTTGACTCTAACCCCGTAGCAGGGAAGAACATTATCTAGGGGTAACTGTCAGGAAATTATCTTTTGAAGGGGGACTGAACAATCAAAGTGAGGGGCAGACACCCTGTGTTCACTGTCTCTGTCCATCTTTTGCTCTTTTCCCCTAAGAAGACAAAAGTAACAGCCATTTGTGAGCTGATCCTGGCCTAAGTATTTGGTCAGCCATGTGTTAGAAATATCTGGTAAGGGACTTCACCTTGAACCAAGTCTAGTTTGTCAGGCTTCATATTAGGCAGCATTTGCTCATTATTTATCTTCTAACAACTTCAGGGACTTATACCTGCACTCATTTCAAGCCAGCTCCTTATAGCTCCATGAACTTGTTTTATTTTTCAGTTACAACTAACTCCATGTTGTAAATTGTTTTGGGTGACACCATTTAAGGCAGCAAATTGTGGATTGATCCCCTCAGAGGGTCAGTGCATCTGCTATCTCCAGACTGTCCAAGAGAGGGCAGTACAGTGTAGAACACACATTTTGTGGGTCGAGAATCCAGGTATGGGTTTATATTGGGGTTTCCCTGCATGTAGTGATGCAGGCTGGTGCAAACTAGAATGTGACTGATGTGTGCAGACAGGCTGCTGGCCCTGGCTTGTGGTTCCACTGACCTGGCAGGCTAGCAGTGGGCAGCCAACGGAGCTACAGCAGCAAAGCTTTGTGAGACGCCCTAAATTGCAGGGCTGGGGTGACACAGCTCCTCGCTAGTTTAGATTGTACCGCAGAATGTCAGAATGAGTAACCATTGGCCCCAACCTTCAAGCTGCTCTTAATGTCACCCCCTAGGACAGGCACTGTCCCCTCAGCCTGCTCCAGCCCAGCCCCCCAAAGCACGTAGTGTCCTTCCCAGTCTGGTCTGGCTCAGCAAACTGTGGGGCAGGCCTTTTGGAGGGGGTAGGGGCTGGGGGTGAAGCAGTTCTAGGGAAAGGAGCTGGACCAGCCTGGAGGTGCCCTGTACACAGCCTCTGGGGTACAGGATGGTGATCATGTGATGTAGATTCTTGGGTCTTGGTCTCCCTGTGAGCTGGTGCACCCTGTGTGTGTGTGTGTGTGTGTGTGTGTGTGTGTGTGTGTGTGTGTG